>JBBPUM010000170.1:0-25736 GCA_038094695.1 Chiua aff. virens
AACCAACCGAGGACGACGGCCTCCAGCTCGGCAAACCGAGGAAGAGCATCGTTGAAAGCGAGGATCTCGGTGGGGCAAACAAAGGTAAAGTCCCTGTTAGAAACATGGCTTAGCTTATCAGATCGGATGTCGAAAGACTGAAATGCCTACATGGGGTAAAAGAACAAGACGACCCTGCGATGGAAAAAAAAGTCAGAGCTCGAGCCGCACCTCGAAGAAAGAGGCCTACCATTGACCCAAATAATCAGAAAGGGACACATCCTTGAAGAGACCGTCGACGACGGCGGTTGCACTGAAGGCAGGAGCAGGACGTTGAACACGAGCAACCATGACTGAGAGAGGTGTCGAGATGAGACAAGGGACAGAAAAGAATCAAAAGTCCGATCGCGTTTTATTTCGCGTTCGAGACGGCGCGTCATGTACACCTGTTTTGATCTCCCCAAATCGGGACCGCGTCTAGGCTCGTTTTGCGCCGACTTCTTCGGTTCAAGTCAACAGGCGGCGTTCATCTCGAGCCTTCGAGGAGGATCGCATATTTTAAACTCGAAACGGGCCGTCTTATCGTCTGTGATGATAAGTGATACTACGTATTCAACAATGCGGGGCCCACCCTGTTTTCGGCAAGGTGACTCGGTTACATACTATGCCGGCAATGGCAACGCACCCCAGCGTTTGACTCGGAGCCATTGGCGGTAGCTGGGGTTCGATGTTCTCTGTGGTGGACTTGAGATTAACCAGAACGGAGACGTTGTGATTAGGTTGGACTGATGATCCAGACGCTGTTACTAATAAGCGTATGGTCCTGCAGATATTTGTCATGGGCCAGGAAACCTCCACTCAATCAGCCCACTAAAATTGAGGCGATGAAACGCAATACATCCAGCATGAGTTATTGGGGCACAGGTCTACTGCGGCGCATGTTTAAATAACTGACGTATTATCAAAGTGGGTCGTACTCGTGGTCACCGAGCAGTACCCCTTACAGGAATCGCTAGGGCTGGGGATCTCAAGATCCCAGCTGCAACAAAGCCCGACACGCTGCCGCTCGATGCGACTTTTCTGACCGGCATGCTGCCCTAGGTCATTCCAGGCCGCAGCGCGTTTCACGTTCAGGCTCGGCGGGATGGCTCGACGCAAGTCTTGTCGAGTACTTACAGTTTTCTGGACGACACTCATCCATGCTGCAAGGATGTACCCGCTGGCGGCCATGATGTTCATTTCCGCAAAAGAATGGGTCCGGGTTGGGCTTGGAGATGTCCGGTCGGGTGTGCCTTGCTGGTGGACAAGGCGGTGGTGTCTCCCGAAGACCTTGACCTGTCAATGCGAGTCTTTTCTTGGAGTTTGACCGCGTTGAAAAAAAAAATAGCGGTACCCAGCGCATGTAGTAGCAGCAAGCTCACTTACTGCGCGCGTGACACTCGACCATTGAGTGCGTTGCGCTGTCTTGGCTAACGCTACTGTGAATACCATCCGGTCACTGCCGTAGATCCTTCGGGTCGGGCGTATCTAGTCGGGTGAGGCCGTGGTTTAAGGGAGAACGCGCGCGCCTGGTTTGGCCGCTATGTCGGTGGTCGGGGTGCCTTGCAAAACCCACTTGGATGGATCGAAGCCTTCGAGAGACTTCACGGAGGCCGGCCGGGTCGGAGGCGTACACCCAACCGGGCACCTTTGAAGCCCAGCCCGGACCTGCTTCGACGGTCGACGACGGATCGAGGTTTTCGCTGGGACTCCATCGAGGGCTCGGAGAGCCGAGGCACACACCCAACCGGTCCACCTTTGAGCACGACCGGGTCGTCTAATGCGACGATGACGATCCGATTACGTCGACCATTCCACCCTCTGCCCTTCAATTCGGTCAGGACGATGGTGAGCTCTCACTGACGCGTCTGAATCGTCTGATCGTCCCCGGTCCTTAGTGTGTTGATGCTCGCGCTTCGGAAGGACTTCGGACGACTCTCATTCGAGCCCGCACGGTGCGACCACGCCGACCATCGCAGATCGTCCCCTTCTGCCCTTCTGCCCTCCCCGGACGCGCTCGACCCCTATCATCCCTGTTCCGAGATGCTGAGTCAGCAGCGACGACTCTGCGAGGCGGGCGAAAGGTGAATCCTTTTACACGTTTACATGCATCACCGCATGTAAATTTCGCATACTATGCCTTACCTAGGTGCCGAACTGGGGGTAAGGCATAGTATATTTTGCTGATGTGTAACTCAGCCGCATTTTTATCAGGACTGAGTCACCCCCTGTTCGGCAAATACATATCGACACGTAAGTACACGTCTGAGCGTAAATAGTATAAAATCCGGCACTATTGGCTTATGCTCTATGATGTGTGCTGATGAGTTATCAGGTATATCCTCTGGAAATTTGCACAAGACCATGTCATGCAGTTCAAGTTGATCGTATTGGCATGGTTAGTGCCTCGCGTAGACCATAACATCTGGTTCAACAAGGATTTGTTGCGGACGTGCCGTTCATTATCGGTAAGTTTCCTTCCTCTTTTTCCAGACTGTTCGATAAGATCCTGATTGTTTGCGTGCAAGGTGATCAAGGACGAGGGTACTTTCTTCTCTTTCTCGACGCTCAACATTACGTGACGCGTAGTTCGAGAGATACGTCCACAAGTATTGGATGCCGAACGCATCGACTTCCGAACTCACACAATTGATGACGTATCATCCCTCTGACCCTGCTCAACGATTACCGTTCGGCACTGATGATCTGTGTGCTCTCACACCACGGTTCAAACGACTCAGTGGCTGCATTTCCAGGAGACTACATGTTCCAGGCGCCGCAGCGGCTCCTCGTACAGAATCACTCTGGGATGCAGCCTGAGAATATCTCGACATGCTGTACATTATCAATTATGACTTACATGTGGATGAAACATCGTTCCTTTATCAGCGAGTAAACTACTGAAGATCCCTGAATTCCTTGGTTCCGTGAGTCGAACATTTTGTGCCTTCTCCATCCCCATGCGCTTGATCGATTGTTGTTTCAGTTTCACCGTCCACGCCTCCGATATACTCAACGCGTATGGTTCCAGGGACGTGATTTCCTACCAAGTCACGTCAACATGAATAGAGTTGTGCCGACTCGGAAACATGTCCGACTATTTGTACAGTGAGAGCTTTCCTTGCCCTGGCCCGGCCTACTAAGGTGAAATCGGGATTTTATAAAGAGACCTGTGAGATATGACTTCAACCCTCTGCCAGCCCAGCTGATCATTTATTATCGATTGATCATTGGAGTCATGACGGCACTGATGACTAATAGGAGCAAGCCGAGTTCGGCGGGTTACTAACCTAAGTCGTGCACGGACCACTAAAATTAAAATATATAATAGTAAAATAATATAGGAGTAAAAAATAATATGGCACGCTCCCCCGGCCCTTAGGTCAGGGCTATTTCGGTCCGTTCTAAGTTATCCCTTGCGAAATCTACGATGAAGGTGACAGCTGTCGCAGTGCCTAAGGTGCTGTCAGCACCTTCCATCTTTACATTGTCACCGGAGCAAGGAGCTTTCTTCAAAGCCCAGACTGGAATCAACGACGAAGCGCCGAAGACCCACATTCTGGAAGCGCAGGGGGAGGCGTACGGTGCATTGATCCTCTCGTTCATGAGCTGCCGGCGAATTGGCACCGTCGCAGCACTTCAAAGTACATAATATCCACAGCCCAGTGAGAGGCACTTCGACATACCATGATAAATTTAGAGTCAAGGTCTTCTACAGTGACTCGGATGTCGATGGCATTCTATCGACATCGAACACCTGCCCATACCGGTGCCGCTCCTTTCCAAAGGTCGATTCTAATGAATTGGCGCAATTTATATCTCCATATCGTCAACGCCGTCCGTCGATCAAAACCCCGTCGGTGAACCTTCAATATACTTCAACACGCCTACGCCAAAAGTTGCAGCTCGATAGCCTCCACCGCTCGTTGCAATGCCAAATTTGAGGGTCTGAGAGCTGGAGTCGTTCAGAGTGCTACACACATACAAAGGTAGAGTGATGTCGGCAGCTTCAAGATTGCAAGGCAGATTTTCTGTACTCTGGGTGGGCCCAACGAACTTCGACATACACAATTTCAGAGCTACAGAGCGTTCGATATCCCACAGACCCTACCACGCGGACGACAAAGCCTTCCGAGCAGGCCCTGACAAGTTGCGACTCATGGTGATGAGCTTGCCTACCCCAACGCTCACTGACAGACAGAAACCAGCGAATCAGTGTGAGTGAAAGGATTTATCAAACTTCATGAACATGGCTTACGAGAACTACCAGACATTCTACCTTCGTCTCATCCAGTAGTCGGATCAAGCTTGCCGTTACGCAGTGGTTACTCTGCGTAAGTGGTAATTCCCGGCATATTAAACCTCCGCAACGCGTCCCCTTTCCTTTCTCGTCAACATAGTTCACTTAGCTCTGTTAGACCCTGCAGATCCGGTACGCCGCCGCCTTTTCTGAAGAAGTTGGCTTTAATAACCTAGTCTTAGTACCTCTCTCTCCGCTCAATTAAGTGTACAAAGTTCTCAATGACCCATCGGGAACGAGAGGCAGTCAGCCACAAAATCCGGCTCAACGTACGCACTCCACTCACTATCTATTATGTAACTTACTCTCTGTTGTAACCCAATCAGATAGATTCTTATTTAACCCAGCATGGCGGTGTCGACAAACTGCAGCATAAGGCCATGGATAGTTTCGTCGATGGAGACGTAACGATGAACAACGTCAACTACGATCGGGATCCCCTACTCTTCTTCCCCTATGTCTCTCTCCCTTCCGTGCTTCGTACTGCCGGTCAAACGCCCCTGGAGACGCTCAAGGACATAGTGAAAAGTTGTGGTGAATGTGGGTTGTATGTCAATGAGGAATGGCAGATACTTGCGCCACCAGATATCACTTCAGAAGAATGTACAGCGGATTTCTTCAACACTGTGAGTGGGTGCTCGTTGCCCCTCTGAAGCCTGCTGACCAGTGAAAATTTAGATCCTGCGAACAGCTTGCAATTGGAAATCAGAGAAGACATCTGGGTGGGACGGCAAATTCTCGACAATGTGGCGGGCGCACAGTACCACTCTCATCCAAGGCATCCGTAAGCCCGACATCATCCTCATTCCGAACTCCTATTATTCGCTTCCCGTCACCTTTGGTCAAATTAACTCCTATTGCGAGCTCAAATGTTCCTTCGACCGTAAACTGCAATCACATGCCCTATGGCAATTGACAGAGATTGCTGGTTTTGCCTATGCAGCCCAGGTCAACCGACGATTTTTTGTCGCTTCGTCTCTCTGTGGCCGCATGTTCACACTAGGGTTTTTTGTCCGCGGCTGTACCGTATTTTCCAGGTCGTTCGACATCGACGAGAACCCTCTACTGTTCGTGACTGTGATCCTTGGTCTTTCCGCCTCAGATGCTCTATGGAACGGTTTCGACCCCAACATGTGTTGCGATGGAGGCGGTCCCCTTACTATCCGTTGCCTTGGTCCCAACATAGAGGAGGTGCTACTACGTGATCTCTTGCTCTATTCGGCCAAGGCGCTGCACGGTAGGGGAACCAAAGTTCCTCATTGCACTGCGTGGCTTGGTTACGGCATTCCAGGTTTAAATTGCATCCTTAAGGTTTCCTGGCTACCAATGGATGACAAAGGCCAATCAGCGACCACCGACATCGAGATATATCTGCGGATGGAAGAACGTGCGCCTCATCTCAAGCCACTCATTGGCAGGGAGAACGATCTTTTTGGGGAACGAGACCTATATGGTGTCTTCCGGGATTGCATCAAGCCCGCGAGGCATGAAGCTTTCGAGAATACGTGGGACTATGTCAAGCACCTGCCTGGCATTCCCGTTGTCCTGCCTGCCGAGTGTTCGCGACCCCAGGTTATCAACCCTCGTCCCAACGACAGCCTTCATGATAAAGGGTACTACCCTGCCGACTATGACGGGTTGAAGGACCGTCGTTCGGACACTATTAACAATATTATTGAAAGGTTCAATGTCCCGGTACGGGATGCTGGAGGACAGAAGACTCATGTCCCGTTGCTCGTAGAGCATCGCGAGTGTATATGGACCCTGTCTCGTACCTGTGGGACGTCGATGGTATGGTTCTCATGTCGGCGCGAACTCCTGAATATTATGATGGGTGCTCTTGCTGGTAAATCTTTGGCCTCACTGCCTGCCAGTACATCTGAAGTTGATTGTATGTCAGGTCACTTCAATGGGCTCCGCATGGACCTACTGCACTGTGACATCAGCGATAGCAATGTTTGGATCGAGGTTGAAGGCCCCGATGCAAAATTTGTTGTCCCAGATTGGCCGAACGACGAGGGCGCTCATCCTAAACGGGCTGGGATGCTAGGGGATTGGGGTTATGCTGCCGACCTTCGTGAGAAGGGGTCCAAACCTGGCCGTATTACGGTGAGTATTACGCCCTCTCTTATTTTTTATTCCATTCAGTCTTCCCATAGGGTACATTTCCGTTCATGGCGGCGGAGCTGCTGAGCAACAAACATGGCTCGAAGCACACAATTCAGCATGACCTTGAATCCCTTTTTTGGCTGCTCTGGATTGTTTGCGTGAACACCAACGGTCCTTTCTACACTCGCCGAATCTGGAAGGATGAGCAAGTTGCAGGCAAGGCTGATACTGGCCCCCCGACTCACAGTGCTCCTGCTATCTTGATCAGGGGTCAGGCTACCGAGTACGGTCACACGATACCAGACACATCCTTCCGCCTTCCTCTCGACGAGTCTATAGACAATGCCCCTCCGATGTGGGCTACCCCTGGGATCCACCATCAAGGGCCCAACGATATTTACCAGTCGAAATCGCAAATTCGTCGAGACACCTTCCTCAACTCTGTCTCCCCTTACTTCCGTGGTTGCCAGAAGTTCATGGACGGCCTAAAGGAGCTTCATGAATATTTTGGCAGTGAACCTCGTAGAGCAATCACTCACGTCGTTTTCTACGACGTCTTGAAAAGAATGTATGATGGTGTTGATCCAATACAGGATCGTACCAGTGACGAAGACATCGAAGATGCACGCAAACGTTATGGAACTTTGATAGCGCACGGAGGAGACCAAGGAATCTCAATCAGTGTGTTGGACGAGGTGTACATCAGGACCGCCGCCAGCATTTCCAAGCGGTCAGGCAAGATGCAGAGTGGGAACTCGCCAAAGAGGGCTCGTACCTCACTCACCACTTCCAAGAGCAAGAAGTAATCTCTAGATACCTTAACATGGTGATTTTTTCTCGCCCTTGTGGCTTTGTAATGTACAGTAGTTTCTTTACTCTAATAGTATGAGCTGGTAGCTCGCGTCCAACAGAGCGAATGCGCGCGAATTCAACACCTACAAAAAGTCCACGAAATAGAGTTTTCGAACAACAAAGGCACCATCTAGCATCAGCATCAGCCGGTCCGAGGTAATAGCGGTACCCGAAAGCGAAACGCCATCAGAGAGTAGGCGATCAGAGTCTATGAAACACATGTCGTGAAAACGACCACTCACCGGTACTCCAAACTTTTAGCACCGCTCAAATCATCGTCTAGTTGTTTCGGGAACCCAAACTATACCGACCTGCCAAGGCGCCAAATCAGTCTCGATCACCTCTGAGTCGCATTCAGGAGCTCTCACACCTGGGCAAGAGGGGAGTTGAGTCTGCGTGCCAGTGCAACGATCGAATCCAACGGTTTGTCAGCTAAAAAGGCGTTGGCACTTGCGAAGAGAATATAGGCAGCTTACTGGGTACACCATCCGTGACGAGTCTGATGATGATAGTTGATAGGCTTCATCCGGCTGTCTCCGCCGGTTCACTCAATGCGTTGCAAGCCTGTTGACATACATTTGAGATGAGAATGCGGCGTCCAATAAACCCGCACCTGTTCCCAGAGGTGTTTCTTCAACATAGACGCCGTATCGTCCACGACGATCACCGTATCGTACTTGCGTAGCATCTTGAGCGCGTCTCCTTGCAACTCGCGAAGCATCGGAGCCTGCAGATACGCAATGTCCTTGACGCGCTCATGGCTCGCGAACGCTGGATGGATGATGGATATACGGGTAGAACAAGAGCCAGGAGATGCTAGTGTCACACGTGGTGAGGAACTGGAGGACCCAGCAAGGGCTGTAGAAGGGGTGGTTTGCTCCACCCGCGTTTCAGGGGCCACGCTCATATATGGAGGCGGGGCAGCCACATCTGAAGGCCACGCCCTCCCAGCGTCAGCAGATCGGTGCTTCTCAATACGGTTGTTGGAATCGCCAACGCCAGAAACGACGACGGGTGTCTCATGAGGTTTGTGGGTCTTCCCAAAGATAGACTGAACTTTGTTCCACAATATAAACGGGGTTACAGTTAGCCGTGGGGACGACTGTTCGATAGGAACAAGATAGATGGGCTGGGCAATGAATTGCGGGGGTACTAGCGTCTTGCTATACATCCCCTGCATTTCGCTGCCAGAAGTTCGAAATATACAAGTCTCCCTTCTGCTGGACACCCATTTGGATACCAAACATGCTAGAGCCAGGCAAGGGGGACAGTAGACCTGCAAACGCCCTCGCAAGGTGGTGGTGGTTTTTTTTTTCCCGAGAACACATTCCCTGCATAGATCGCTGCGCAATGGCCTGCCAGTGGATTCAATGACATCAATGTGGACAAGTCTGGTCTCTGTCTGCGGAGGCGCGCCGAGTGGTGAGGACACGCGCAAGATCTCCGATTTGAAAATGTCGCCTGCGACGAAACTGATCAGGTAGGAGGTAGTGGATTACGTTCAACTTACTTAATGCAAGTCAGCAGTAATGACATCTGCAGCAGCTTTTCTCGCATCCACGCCGACTTGATACGCTTAGGCCGTCGTTGTGTTCAATGATAGGTACCACGTGAGGTAACGAATGACTCACAGCAAGTTCCGATATCCAGCAGGAGACCGTCTCCTCGCTCTCGCCCCATGCCTGGAACTTGAAGTACATCAGCACGTGCGTGAATGATAGATCAGATTCGGGTGCAAAGTAGCGATTTCCTACTCACAGTCCTTTACAGAAGGGGTGATGATGTTATAAACCAAGTTTATTACATAGTCTGCGACCCCGGCGAGCATACCGGAAGGCAACGGAAGCTTGAATGCTTGTTGGGGACATGCAAGGACCAAGATACTAGTGTTGTAGGGGAAGTGGGTGCAGGAATCGGAAATGGAGATTTCCCATTCTGTTGTGGGAGGCAAGGTCAACGAGTCAATTGATGACAAACAAAAAGTGTTGGGCTCACTGAGGCTGAGCGAATGGAATACCAAGGTAAGAATTAGTGGATTCGAGATAATACTTGTCAGTGGTCACGTTGTCAAGCACCTATACTTCCCGATTGGGGAGCCTAATTAGGTATGACACAGCAGCGTGTCATCGCTTAAAGGTACTTACTTCTGTAACTCAATCAGACAGACTCCTATTTAACCCAGCGTGGTGGTGTCGACAAACTGAAGCATAAGACCATGGATATTTTCGTCGATGGAGACTCAAAGATGAACAACGTCAACTACGATCGGGATCCCCTACTCTTCTTCCCCTATGTCTCACTCCCCTTCATGCTTCGTACTGCCAGTCAAACGCCCCTGGAGACGCTCAAGGACATAGTGAAAAGCTGTGGCGAACGTAAGATGTATGTCAATGAGGAATGGCAGATACTCGCACCACCAGATATCACTCCAGAAGAATGTGCAGCGGATTTCTTCAACGCTGTGAGCAGATACTCATTGTTCCTCTGAAGCCTCAGGCTGCTGACCAGCAAAAAATTAGATCCTGCGAACAGCTTGCAATTGGAAATCAGAGAAGACACCTGGGTGGAACGGTAGATTCCCGACGACGTGGCGGGCGCACAGTACCACTCTCATCCAAGGCATCCGTAAGCCCGACATCATCCTCATTCCGAACTCCTATTATTCGCTTCCCGTCACCTTTGGTCAAATTAACTCCTATTGCGAGCTCAAATGTTCCTTCGACCGTAATCTGCAATCACATGCCCTATGGCAATTGACAGAGATTGCTGGTTTTGCCTGTGCGGCCCAGGTCAACCGACGATTTTTTGTCGCTTCGTCTCTCTGTGGCCGCATGTTCACACTAGGGTTTTTTGTCCGTGGCTGTATCGTATTTTCCACAGCGTTCAACATCGATGAAAATCCTGTACTGTTTGTGACCATGATCCTTGGTCTTTCTGCCTCGGATGCCCTATGGAATGGTTTCGACCCCAACATGTGTTGCGGAGGCGGTCCCCTTACAATCCATCGCCTTGGTCCCAACATAAAGGAGGTGCTACTACATGATCTCTTGCTCTATTCGGCCAAGGCGTTGCACGGCAGGGGAACCAAAGTTCCTCATTGCACTGCGTGGCTTGGTTACGGCATTCCAGGTTTAAATTGCATCCTTAAGGTTTCCTGGCTACCAATGGATGACAAAGGCCAATCAGTGACCACCGACATCGAGATATACCTGCGGATGGAAGAACGTGCGCCTCATCTCAAGCCACTCATTGGCAGGGAGAACGATCTTTTTGGGGAACGAGACCTATACGGTGTCTTCCGGGATTGCATCAAGCCCGCGAGGCATGAAGCTTTCGAGAATACGTGGGATTATGTCAAGCACCTACCTGGTATTCCGGTCATCTTGCCTGCCGAGTGTTCGCGACCCCAGGTTATCAATCCTCGTCCCAACGACAGCCTTCATGATAAAGGGTACTACCCTGCCGACTATGACGGGTTGAAGGACCGTCGTCCGGACACTATTAACAATATTATTGAAAGGTTCAATGTCCCGGTGTGGGATGCTGGAGGACAGAAGACTCATGTCCCGTTGTTTGTAGAGCATCGCGAATGTATATGGGCCCTGTCTCGTACCTGTGGGACGTCGATGGTATGGTTCTCATGTCGGCGCGAGCTCCTGAATATTATGATGGGTGCTCTTGCTGGTAAATCTTTGGCCTCACTGCCTGCCAGTGGATCTGAAGCTGATTTCGTGTCAGGCCACTTTAATGGACTCCGCATGGATCTATTGCACTGTGACATCAGTGATAGCAATGTTTGGATTGAGGTTGAAAGCCCCGATGCAAAATTTGTTGTCCCAGATTGGCCAGATGATGAAGGTGCTCATCCTAAACGGGCTGGGATGCTAGGGGACTGGGGTTATGCTGCTGACCTTCGTGACAAGGGGTCCGAATCTGGCCGTATTACGGTGAGGATTGCGCCCTCTGTTATTTTCTATTCCGTTCAATCTTCCCATAGGGTACATTTCCATTTATGGCGGCAGAGCTGCTGAGCAACAAGCCTGGCTCAAAGCATGTGATTCAACATGATCTTGAGTCGTTTTTTTGGCTTCTCTGGATCACCTGCATTAACCTCAACGGTCCTTTCTACACTCGCCGAATCTGGAAAGATGACAAAGACATCATGAAGCAAGGACTTGTAGACCCTAGCTGCTCGAGCTCTGCTGCGCGTTCAGGTTCTACTGTATTCCAGGTTGTGAGCAAGGGTGACACTAGCTCCCTGACTCAACCTGCTCTTGCTACAGCCACCACTCTACTCGATGCCCACGTGCCCCATCTCACTACTGTCCCAGATAGTCAAGGACTCGGCAACTTAATCAGAGGTCGGCTTGTCGAGTATGGTTACACGACAACCGACACATCCCTCCGCCTTCCTCTTCACGAGCCTGTGGACAATGCCCCTCCGATGTGGGCTACCCCTGGGATCCACCATCAAGGGCCCAATGACATTTACCGGTCGAAATCGCAAATTCATCAAGACACCTTCCTTAACTCTGTTTCTCCATACTTTCGTGACTGCCAGAAGTTCATGGATGGCTTAAAGGAACTTCATGAATATTTTGGTAATGAACCTCGTGGAGAAATCACTCACGTCGTTTTCTATGACATCTTGAGAAGAATGTATGACAGTATTGATCCGACACAAGATCGGACCAGTGACGAAGACATCGAAGATGCACGCGAGCGTTACGAGACTTTGATGATGTGCGGAAGAGACCAAGGAATTTCAATCAGCGTGTTGGACGAAGTGTATATCAAGGCTGCCGCCAGCTTGAACACTTCCAAGCGACCAGGAGAGATGCAGAGTAGCGGATCGTCAAAGAGAGCTCGTACCTCGCCCACCGCTTCCAAGAACAAGAAATAATCTTTGCGTGCCTCAATACGATTCTATGGTGTACATGTTCTCGAGTTTTAATTCCAATTTCTCTTCTTGTCCGAGTAATGGTCGAACTTGTTAAGGAGAGGAGTGATAGGAGTTTCTTCACTCTGATACACCTAGCGGCAGCTTGGACACCCACTACTTACAGTGTCCATATTTTCTGCCGTGACTTGGAGCGCCGGATGCTATGTCAATGCTCTGAGCTCATATCTATGATATCTTCGACGAACAGCGTCACCTCCTGCTCACCTTCTGATGATGCCGTGACTCATCACGATGGGAAGGCTGTTGAAAGTGATGAACTGACCTCCCGGTCCATCGGCGTATCAGATAGTATATGCTCTCTGGGACTTGCATAAGACCATGTGGCTGACGTGCTGACGGTCCGAGTGTATGAACTCGTGTGGTTCAAGTCGGTACTAGTATTGGCACGGTTACTTCGCACAAATGAGAGTGCTGATAGCTGGCAGATCATGAACGAACCACAGCATGTTCTTAACGGACAATCCACAACATCTGGTTCACCAAAGGTCTGTCACGGTTGCGAACATACCATTCATTACCAGTAAGTTGCCTTCTTCTTTTTCCAGACTGTCTGATGGGGTGGTCGACGTTCGTCCTAGGACTGGCGGCGCCCAGTTTGGCGTAATATATATATCCACACGTACTGGATGCAAGACCTATCGACTTCTAAATTTGCACAATTTATGACGTATTGGCGTTCTGACTCTGCCAGTGCTCAAGGATCAATCAATCACCGTTCAACACAGATCACCTGTATCCTCTTACATCACAGTTCAAACGACTGCCAGCGGCTGCGTTTCAGGGGGATTACATGTTCCAGGTGCCGCTGGAGAGGGGTGAGGTGGGAACCCGCAAGTGCGAGAGGTAGGATACCGAGTGACTACCATGCGAGACTACCTACGAGGCCGCCAGACACTGCGCCAGGACCGCTCAGTGCGGCTCCTCACCAACCAAGGTCCCGGCCGAGGCCCACCCGACAGCCCTTTGTACAGAATTGCTCTGGGACACAACATCTGTACATACTGGTACTACGCCACTGGCACCAACTATGACTCACATATGAATTCATTCACTGAAGCATTATTCTTTCATCAGTGAGCAAATGACTGAATATCCCTTCAAGTTTCCTTGGTTCTGTGAGTCGAATATTTGGTACCTTCTCCATCTTCGTGTGCTTAACCAATCGCTCCATCGACTCCAGTTCCACACCTCCAATATATTCAACATGTATGGTCCCGAGAACATGACCTCCTAGTATCTTGTCTGTTTTATCACCAATCTTGATCCGAATGTTGGAAGTGATACAGATATATTTGCCGCAATACAATGCAGTAACCAATATATACTAGCCGATGATGGAATTCGTGGATGGACCCTTTTCAAGTTTCAACACAGGCATTGGCACGTATTGTGTAAGGGAATGACATATCGAACGAAACGGATGTTGGCATATTCATTGGAGTGAGCAAGGGAATGAAAAATGACAGGTTGCTCGAAGTAGTAGTTGAAGTAAATCCTGGTAGTGCCACCCTAGATACGGCACCGTGACTCAACCGCTTCCGAGTCAACATGAATAAAGTTGTACTAACTCGGAAACATTCCAACTATTTGTACAGTGAGAGCTTTCCTCGTCCTACTAGTAGCCCTCTGCTCTTGCTAGCGTCCCTCAAACTGTATGGGTTAATCATACATACCATGCGCCCCGGTCTACTACTGAGATAAGATCGGGTTTTTATAAAGAGATCTGTGGGATATGACTTCAACCCTCGGCCATTTGCGCGACCCAGACTTGCGTCAAGGTAAGTCGGACGTAGCCCACCACTTGGGGGCAGTTTCAAAACTGATCCAGATATCAGAGTTCTTCGGTCTAGGCCACAATCTGTTCTGGACCTCCTGCCCGATCAGTTTCATTGCAGGTGATATTTTCAAGCCCGAGATCTTGTGCGTGTTCTCACTATTCGACATACCTCTACAGATAGAGAGACCAGACTTGTCCACGTTGACGTCGATGAATCCACTGGCGGGCCACTGTGCAGCGATCTATGCAGGCAATGTCTTCCCCCTGTGCTCAATTTGACAGGAAAAAACCAGCACTGCCTTGCAAAGGCTTTAGCACTGGCACGTCTGCTGTCCTCCAACGTATTTGGGATTCAAGTCTGTCCAGCAGTGGGGAGAGCTGTATGTGGAGCATGCAGGCAAAGCAGCATACATATTTCGCCATTCCCTTGAATTGTGGGCTGCCGTGTGGGATGGCGACGTCTTCGGAAAGGCGAGAGTGGATGCAGCATTGGAAAGGGTGGAGAAAGTGGGAGTTGGATTGGCATTCTAGCAGCTTCAGTGATTGATTGTAAGGCTATAGCCAAACTTGAAACAGAGCTATGTAACACGCCACATTGGCTTCGGTCAAGCTAACTTTAAGTTCTGGTCTACTTATCATCCTGAGTGGATTCTGGAAGCGAGTTATGAACATCAATGTATTGACTTGCATGCCATGATGAGAAACTGCTTTGAGAACCTCACCGTTGCATGGTGTCCGTGGACTAGTGGTAATATTTACCGCTAGCAAATTAATACTGTGGTACAATATTTCAAAGTACTATCAGTGACAACCTGCTCACCGGGTGTGTCATGCACATGATATTTGAGCTCACTTACGATCGTCCACATGATAACGTCGATGTCATTCTACCAACATCGAGCACCTCATCACATGTACCGATGCCACTCTCACTTCTCTTCCCAAGGTCGATCATAGCGGATTGGCATAATATATCTCCCTAGCATCAAATTGTCCGTCGATCAAAATTCCGCCGGTGAAGCTTCTTCAGTGGAATTCGAACGAAAATGAGTAGTCTTAGTCCGATTCGGAAAGCCGAGCAACATATTAAATAAATGTCCTGATACTACTTCAGAAACCATCGCGTGGAACACTCATGCACTAAAGTCCGAGTGTACTTCCATCCCAACAGTATCTGCCAAAACAGGTCTCGCATACCCCACTCCTTGCTTCACCGGCTCTCTCACGCGCACGATCGACGATGGCGCATGCCAAGCAAGCTGGCCATTCACGGTCCGCTGTCTCACTCGACTCTGCGGGGTAGCCCTGGGTAGCAATAATAAATATCTGGTCAAGCATGGCCTGAAGTTCCGAAGAAGAATACGAAAGTTGTTCCGTAGACGTGTTCGTTAAAGGTGCTTCACCGTTGTTAGGAGGGCCGCCATTCGCAAGGTAAATCACGAGAGGCGTAGTCTCGTTTGCGGTCGTGTTGCAGCCAAAGAAGGTGGGTCTCGTCGTCAAGTTTTGGGCCGTAAACTCGGACATGGTGGTTGGCACAGGGGGGAACGAGTATGCTGGTGCCAGCATCATAACCCGATCTTGTGTAGCCTGATAAGTAGTTAGTACCGATCAGCTACATGTGCGTCTGTGACTTACAATCATTGAGCTCCCATCAGCAAAATTATTCTCATCTGAAGTCTGACACGCCAGGTTACAAATAAAAGCCAAGTCAATAATATTATACTCACAGCATCGATTGCCAAGATTGTATCCACTTCGCGAGCTTGCACGAGCAAGGGCTGTAGTGGAATGACCTCTCCATCCTCTCCACCATCCACGAGATTAAGATCATACTGGTCTGAATCGATGAAGGTGTCCGGTGCGATACCGTAGAATGGATTTGGCCACGATGCAACATCAAGTTCGATGCCTGCCTCTGGTAAAAGTGAGTCGAGCAAGCGAAGCTCCGGTCCAAATTCAGAAATCAATTCATCCTGAGGTTCTTAAGTTGATGCATGGAAAGGTCAAAAGACAACTTGAACGTACAGTGATGTTGAGTTCATTGAACAGCTCAGATGAGCTCGCAGCCACAAATGCCGACTGGTCATAGTTGGTAATACAGACGCTATTGTTCCTCGTACCAAGGTACTTTGTCGGAGTGAACGCAGATAACATCGGGTCATAAGAACCCATCTCATCTATGTTCTGCGTCAGTGTCAGCATGCATAAGCGTAGGAATTTACTGACAGACATTAAACTCGAACAAAGGATTAGAGAGTGGTATGTAATCTCCAGAAACAATGGTCGAGCTATTTTCACCCGGCGCAGAGAGATCCGACACAGTAATTGGGAATGGCATCGTGTATGTCATGAACGATTCTCTAAAATATGTACATCAGAATAGCACTGTATCCATTCAGCACACAAATACCCACGTTTCAGCAACCCCTGACCAAAGAACTCCAGCACCATGGGTATACGATTCATCATAGAAATTCGA
Source organism: Chiua aff. virens (assembly GCA_038094695.1). Lineage (NCBI taxonomy): Eukaryota > Fungi > Basidiomycota > Agaricomycetes > Boletales > Boletaceae > Chiua > Chiua aff. virens. Next base: position 16,499 of record JBBPUM010000170.1, read on the forward strand.
CGGGAAGGTGCCGTTGACAAAATGTCTCGCGAGCAAGCGTGCCCAATAGTCTGCAAGAGTCACAGCATATCCAGCATTATATTTCCCCTTTATTTCGTCGAACACGTCAAGGAGGTAGTTCACATCCGTGAAGGGGTCATCACTCGGGGCCAAAAGGTCGTAGTCAGCGTTCCACGAACCCCAGGTATCGTTAGCAGCGGTGGGATCAGGGTATCCAAAGGCGAGTTCCTGTATCGTAGGGAAGTTGGCTTGTGCGAGAGACGTCACAAACCATGCTCCTCCTGACAATCCAGCCAGATAGGTTGTCGCTTGAAGTAAACCTCCCAATCCGGCACTGTTCGAGGTTGCATTTCTCCCATCCAACGCATTCAATACGCCTGCTCCGAAGATTGCAGCCCGGTAACCTCCACCACTCGTTGCAATACCAAAGTTGGGGGTCTCCGAGCTGGAGCCGTTCAGAATGCTGGACACATATGAAGGCAGAGTGACGTCGGTAGCCTCGACGTTTGCAAGGTAAGTTTTCCACGCCTCTGGGAGGACTTGCGTCCGACGAGCTTCGACATACGCCGCTTCGGAGCTGGAGAGCGTTTGGTTTCCGATCGACCCAGCCATGCGAACGAGTTCAAAGCCTTCCGGGCAAGTCCCTGCCATGGGCGTGTAGAGTTCAGAGGCAATACTTTGAGCTGAGACTTGCCATATTGGCAACGATAACAAAGAGAGCCAGGTGGCGACGTCAATTCGTAAGTTCCGCAACATAACGCGGGGATGACAGTGAGAAGGACAGGGAGCTGCAAGCACTGCTAGTTTTCTTTGGGCTGTCTATTTTATGTCAGTTGAATGTCAATTTATAAACTCAAGGCGGACCGCGTGCTACGGTAGTAGATGCACACAAAAATACTCTCACTTCTCACGGAACCATTGTGGTTGTTCCTGGTAGCGAGCCGGCTACAAACGTGTATGGGATGATGGTGAAGATCTGCGAGTATTAATTGTCAAATTGGCAGAAACTAGAGCTCATGACATTCATAGTCAAAAAGTCAAAAGGGGGTCGATGACCTGGGACGTGAATGTAGCGCTCTAGCCAAGCCGCCCTTGCCCTCGGAAAGATGTCACTGAGCTGTCTATCACCTGTTCCATTTCGGCATGTCGATAATAATAGCTACGGTTTCTTCCAGTCCGGGGAGATGGCTCGTTAATCCTATACGTGGACAACATTGGCGCACTACGCACCTCATAGCATCTGTATTAGCACGATGACAGTGACCAGATATAAATTACTCGAACACTGCCGCATGTTCCACGTGAGTGGATTCTCAAGAAGTAAAAAACACCACGCACCGTAGTCCATGTCCATGGTGGGAGCGAGGCTTGGCTCAGCTCCAATAGAATTCAACTTCTGCGCCGATCAGATTATAAATATATATTCACACAGTCGCATCATCCTGGAGTCGGAAACCAACTAGTAGATCGTTCCAATCCCGATGGTCTCGCTTGCTATGTACATGGTAGTCCATGCATAGCAATGATGGCGCTAGCTCGCCTATCTTCAGTGAAGACGAAATCATCTAGTCAGAACTCTGGTAACTTTTTCAAGCTCTCTTTAATCACATGCAAAACAAAAAATGGGAGACCCACAAAAGCAGCTTGCGCAGTCGGGGTGTCCTCCAACGGATTGCCTCTTTTAGACGACTGGTCACGAGTCTAGGATAATCGGCAGATTATCATGCATACAGCGAGCGAGACCAATCGAGGTTGGAATGATCAGCACCATAAACGGCAACTCCCGACAGACTCAAACTCCGCAACGCTCTTAAGATCCTCCACTTTTCTTTCTCCTCAACCCTTCCAGCGGTCGGTTAGTTCACGTGGCCTTACTTATTAGACTCTAGACCTGGTGCGACGCCGTCTTCTCTGGATTACCTTTGACTAACTTAGTTGCAGTGATTTGTCTGCCCAACTGAGAGCGGAGTTTGCAATGGCAGCTGCGAGATTCGGCTTAACGTACGTACTGCGTTCACTGCGTTCTGTTACGTAACTTACTTTCTTTTGAACTTCAATCAGACAGACTCTTATTTAAGCCAACACGGTGGCGTTGACAAACTGCAGCATAAGGCCGTGGATAGTTTCGTCAACAGAGAGGTAAGGATGAACAACGTCAACCACGATCGGGATCCCCTGCTCTTCTTCCCCTATGTCTCTCTCCCCTCCATGCTTCGCATTGCCGGACAAACGCCCCTGGAGACGCTCGAGGACATAGCGAAAAGTTGCGGTAAATGTGGGTTGTATGTCGATAAGAAATGGCGGATACTCGCACCCCCGAATACCACTCCAGAAAAATCCACAGCGGATTTCTTCAACGCTGTGAGCGGATGCTTGCTGCTCCTCGGAAGCTTACTGACCAGCGAAAATTTAGATCCTGCGAACAGCTTGCGATTGGAAATGGGAGAAGACACAGCGGCGTGGCAATTTCTCGGCGATGTGGCGGACGCACAGTACCACTCTCATCCAAGGCATTCGCAAGCCCGACATCATCCTCGTTCCGAACTCCTATTATTCATCTCCCGTCACCTTTGGTCAAATCAACTCCTATTGCGAGCTCAAATGTTCCTTCAGTCATAATCTGCAATTGCGTGCGCTATGGCAATTGACAGAGATCACTGGTTTCGCCTGTGCAGCCCAGGTCAACCGGCGATTTTTTGTTGCCTCGTCTCTTTGTGGCCGCATGTTCACACTAGGGTTTTTTGTCCGCGGCTGTACCGTATTTTCCAGAGCGTTTGATATCGATGAGAACCCAGTACTGTTCGTGACCATGATCCTTGGTCTTTCCGCCTCAGATGCTCTATGGAACGGTTTCGACCCAAGCATGCATCCCGCTGCAGACGATCGCCTTGCTATCTATCACCTTGGTCCCAACATAAAGGAGGCGCTGCTACATGATCTCTTACTCTATTCGGCCAAGGCGTTGCACGGTAGGGGAACCAAAGTTCCTCATTGCGCTGCCCAGCTTGGCTACGGCATTCCAAGTTTAAACTGTATCCTCAAGGTTTCTTGGCTGCCTATGGACGACAAAGGCCAGTCAGTGACCACCGACATCGAGATATATCTGCGGATGGAAGAACGTGCGCCTCATCTCAAGCCACTCATTGGCAGGGAGAACGATCTTTTTGGGGAACGAGACCTATACGGTGTCTTCCGGGATTGCATCAAGCCCGCGAGGCATGAAGCTTTCGAGAATACGTGGGACTATGTCAAGCACCTGCCTGGCATTCCCGTTGTCCTGCCTGCCGAGTGTTCGCGACCCTGGGTCATCAACCCTCGTCCCAACGTCGGCCTTCGTGATAAAGGGTACTACCCCGCCGGCTATGACGGGTTGAAGGATCTCCGCCCCGACACTACCAACAATATCATTGAAAGGTTCAATGTCCCGGTGTGGGATGCTGGAGGACAGAAGACTCATGTCCCGTTGTTTGTAGAGCATCGCGAATGTATATGGGCCCTGTCTCGTACCTGTGGGACATCGATGGTATGGTTCTCATGTCGGCGCGAACTCCTGAATATTATGATGGGTGCTCTTGCTGGTAAATCTTTGGCCTCACTGCCTGCCAGTACATCTGAAGTTGATTGTATGTCAGGTCACTTCAATGGGCTCCGCATGGACCTACTGCACTGCGACATCAGTGATAGCAATGTTTGGATCGAGGTTGAAGGCCCCGAGCCTAAATTTGTTGTCCCAGATTGGCCGAATGATGAGGGCGCTCATCCTAAACGGGCTGGGATGCTAGGGGATTGGGGTTATGCTGCCGACCTTCGCGAGAAGGGGTCCAAACCTGGTCGTATTACGGTGAGTATCATACCCTCTCTTATTTGTTATCCCATTCAGTCTTCCCATAGGGTACATTTCCATTCATGGCGGCAGAGCTGTTGAGCGACAAGCCTGCCTTAAAGCACACAATCCAGCACGATCTTGAGTCGTTTTTTTGGCTCCTTTGGATCACCTGCGTAAACCTCAATGGTCCTTTCTACACTCGCCGATTCTGGAAAGACGAAAGAGATATCATGAAGCAAGACCTTGTAAACCCTAGTGGCTCAAGCTCCGCTGCGCGCTCGAACTCTACTGCACTCGAAGACACTAACTCCCTGACTCAGAGTGCATCTGCCATGCCCATGACCCTACCCACTACTCAAATGGCATTGTCTATGACCCCTGTCTCCTCCCTTGCCAGCATTCCGTTCACGCCCTCTCTTGTTAGGCCTATGGCCCTAGTCACTTCCCAAACTGCCTTCCCTGCGACATCTGTCCCCTCAATCTCTGACACTGCGTCCATGCCCCCTCCCACCACTGTCCCAGATAGTCAAGGATTTACCAGCTTGATCAGAGGTCAGGCTGTCGAGTATGGTTACGCGATACCAGACACATCCCTCCGCCTTCCTCTTGACGAGCCTGTAGATAATGCCCCTCCGATCTGGGCTACCCCTGGGATTCACCATCCAGGGCCTAATGACGTTTACCGATCGAAATCGCAAATTCATCGAAACGCCTTCCTTAACTCTGTTTCCCCGTACTTTCGCAATTGCAAGGAGTTCATGGATGGCCTAGGGAAACTCTTTCAATACTTTGGCGAGAATGAACGTCGTGGAGAAATTACTCACATCATTTTCTACGATATCCTGAAAGAAATGTATAACGGTATTCATCCGACGCAAGATCGTACCAGTACCACAGACATCAAAGATGCACGCAAACGTTACGAAGCTCTGATGACGCATGGGGGAGACCAAGGAATTTCAATCAGTGTGTTGGACCAATTGGATATCAAGGTCGCCCCCAGCACTTCCAAACGGTCGAGGGAGCATCAGAGCGGGGGACTGTGGAAGAGAGCTCGTACCTCGCCCACTGCTTCCAAGAGCAAGAAATAACCTCCGGATGCCTCGATACAATATGATTTTCTCTCGCCCCTTACAACTCTATGATGTACATGTTCTCGAGTTTTGATACCAATCTCTGCACTTGTCCATGTAATTCCACTTTTGACTTTTTGACTAAGATTGTCGCGAGCTCCAGTTTCTGCCAATTTGACAATTGATGCTTGCGGGTCTTTATCTTCATTCCCCACGCACGTTCGTAATCGAGTCGCTACCAGGAACAACCACAAATTGTGGTTCCGCGAGATGCTGAGACTATTCCCGCGCACGTACCACACATCTACTACCGGCGATGGCACGCAGCGCCTCCTGCTTATAAACTGACATTCAACTGACATAAAGTAGGCAGCCAGAGAAGAACTAGCAGCACTCGCTTCCACAAATCCTCAGGCTTCTCGCCGCCGTTCTCACGTCATGTTGCAGAACTTGCGAGCCGAGGTCACCACCTGGAAAAAGCCCGTGAGTTGAAATTTCCGACCATCTATGGCCGGGTGGGCGATTCTGCCCGTATGGTGCTGGTTCATTTGCATTTTCAATGACGCGGCGGATCCGGACGATGGGTATGGAGGGTATGGCGCACAAACTCAGACCTATATTAACCTGAATGTAAAAAGTTTTGATAGTGATTGTCTACTGCATGCATATAATTTGATATAAATGAGCCTACTAGTATGAACTGATAGTGACACCAAGCATGGTATAATAACAATTCGTCAAGAGCGACAATGGGTCTGGTGGAGTGGATCAAGAACCAAAAGGAAATCTGAAGACATTTCCACCACAGCGGTCGAGACAGTCCAAAAGCGAGGTGAGAGGGAGAACTGCTTCTAATATAATGTTGCGAGGAAGACACTGCCCCTAGACTGGAGGTGAAATTAAAACTGATATGAGAGCTCGAACGTTCTTCTCATCTTCATTGACGGCTTCAATGACTCTGTAGCAGACCAACACAAACGTCGTGATATACCCAAGCAGGGCTGCGCATGGATTTAGCTCAGTTCTTGCCATGTCATCCTGGTTGCCGCCGGGTGAGGTGGCATGAGGAGGGCGAGGTACTATAGGCAGCGTCGTTGTTGCATCGTCGGCTGTCGTCGTTGTTATTCGTGTCCTCATCGTGTCCTTCAAGGAGGTGGGGGTGAGGTAGAGGCGGCCGAGGTGTCGTGGTCAGCTCCTCGTCCTCGTTGTGGTCAGTTCCTCATCATCGTGGTTGGTTCCTCGTTCTCGAGTCGGCGTCGTCTGGGGTGAGGTAGACGAGGCCGAGGTGTCGTAGTCAGGTCCCCATCTTTGTCATGGTTGGGTCCTCGTCCCGACTGGGAGGTGCCATCATCTGACGAGATGGGGCAAGGAGGGCGGGGGTCAAGGGTCAGGCAGAGGCGGCCGTGGCATGAGGGAGGTGCAGGTGCAGTCATCGGCCATCGACCTCGTCGTTGAGGGAGATGAGGTGGAGGCACTGTCATCAGCCGTCATCCTCTGTCGTCCTTGTCGATGAGGATGAGGTGGAGGTAGCACAACAATGTGTGATTTGGTAGGTATCTCGCCATTTTGGTTTGCATGTGATTGAAGAGAGCGTAAAAATTTACCAGAGTTCCGACCGAATGGTTGTGTTTCCGCTGAGAATAGGTGGGCTAGCGCTAGCGCCAGTGCTATGCGCGGATTACCATGCACATAGCAAGCGAGACCATCGAGGTTGGAGTCAGTTTTCGACCTGGAGACAATTCAGCTGCATGAATATATATGAATTGATCGGTTAGGAAGTCGAATTCTATTCGAGCCGAGCCGAGCTTTCGCTCCCACTATGCGCACGAACTGTGGTTGCCCAGTGCTTCTGTCTCAGGATATTCTACCACACATGTGAAGGATGCGGCAGTGTTCGAGAATTTATATCTGGTCACTGTGATTGTGCAAATACGGATGCTGTGAGGTACGCCGATGTTGTCCACGTATAGCATTAACGAGCAGTCTCCCCGGACTAGAGGAAACCGTACCTATTATTATCAACATGTGGAAACAGAACAGGTGATAGACAGCTCAACTGCATCTTTTCGAGGACAAATGTGGCTTGGCTGGAGTAGCTGCATTCACATCCTACGGTCATTAACTCTACATTTGACTTTAGTTAGTATTGTGAGCTCCAGTTTCTGCCAATCGTACAATTAATGCTCGCAGATCTCTATCTTCATCCTCCACGCACGTTCGTAATCGGGTCGCTACCAGGAACAACCGTAATGATTCCGCGAGATGTGAGAGTAGTATTCCTGTGTGTCCCACACGTCTACTACCGACGATGGCATGCGGTTCGCCTCACGTTTATAAATTGACATTCAACTGACATAAAATGGGCAACCAGAGGAGAGCTAGCAGCGTTCGCTACTATCAATCCTTCTCGCCGTTCTTCTCACATCATGTTGTGGAACTTGCGAATTGACGTCGCCACCTGGCTCTCCTTGCTATCGTTGCCAGTATGGCAAGTCTCAGCTCAAAGTATTGCCTCTGAGCTCTACACGCCCATGGCAGAGACTTGCCCGGAAGGCTTTGAACTCGTTCGCATGGCAGGGCCGATTGGCAACCAAACACTCTCCAGCTCTGAAGCGGCGTATGTCGAAGCTCGTCGGACACAAGTCCTCCCAGAGGCGTGGAAAACTTACCTTGCAAACGTCGAGGCTACCGACGTCACTCTGCCTTCATATGTGTCCAGCATTCTGAATGGCTCCAGCTCGGAGACCCCCAACTTTGGTATTGCAACGAGTGGTGGAGGCTACCGGGCTGCAATCTTCGGAGCGGGCGTGTTGAATGCGTTGGATGGGAGAAACGCGACCTCGAACAGTGCCGGACTGGGAGGTTTACTTCAAGCGACAACCTACCTGGCCGGATTGTCAGGAGGAGCATGGTTTGTGACATCCCTCGCGCAAGCCAACTTCCCTACGATACAAGAACTCGCCTTCGGGTACCCTGATCCCACTGCTACCAACGATACCTGGGGTTCATGGAACGCTAATTACGACCTTTTGGTCCCCAGTGATGATCCATTCACGGACGTTGACTACCTTCTCGACATATTCGATGAATTAAAGGGGAAATACGATGCTGGATATGCTGTGACTCTTGCCGACTACTGGGCACGCTTGCTCGCGAGACATTTTGTCAATGGCACGTTCTCGTCAAACTTCTATGACGAATCCTACACCCACGGTGCTGGAGTTCTTTGGTCAGGGGTTGCAGAAACGTGAGTGCTTATATGCCACCTGGGTACAGTGGTATTCTAACACAGTATGTCAGTGAATCGTTCGCGACATATAATATGCCGTTCCCAATTACCGTGTCGGATCTCTCTGCGCCGGGCGAAAACAAGTCGAACATTTTTTCTGGAGAATACGTGCCGCTCTCCAACCCTCTATTCGAGTTCAACGTCTGTCAGTGTAATTGTTGCGCTCATGTATGCTGACACTGATGCAAAACATAGACGAAATGGGTTCATATGATCCTATGTTATCTGCGTTCACCCCGACAAAGTATTTAGGTACCAGAAACAACAGCATCTGCATCACCAACTATGACCAGTCGGCATTTGTAGCTGCGAGCTCGTCTGAGTTATTCAATGCACTCAACATCACTGTATGTTGTGCGTTTGATACTTCCATCCAGTAACTTAAAAGCTTCAGGGCGACTTGACTTCTGAATTCGGACCGGAACTTCGCTTGCTCGACTCGCTTTTGCCAGAGGCAGGCATCGAACTTGATGTCGCATCGTGGCCAAATTCATTCTACGGTATTGCGCCTGACACCTTCATCGATTCAGACCAGTATGATCTTAACCTTGTGGACGGCGGAGAGGACGGAGAGAACATTCCGCTGCAGCCCTTGCTCGTGCAAGCTCGTCAAGTGGACACAATCTTGGCAATCGATGCTGTGAGTAAGATATTATTAACTCGGCTCTTATTTGTAACCTGGCGTGTCAGAGCTCGAACGAGAACAATTTTGCTGATGGAAGTGCGATGATTGTAAGTCACAAATGCACACACGGCCGATTGGCACTAACTAGTTTTCAGGCTACTCAAGATCGGGTCATGATGCTGACACCAGCATACTCATTCCCCCCTGTGCCAACCACCACGTCCGAGTTTACAGCCCAAAACCTGACGACGAGACCCACCTTCTTTGGCTGCAACACGACTGCAGACGAGATCACGCCTCTCGTGATTTATCTTGCAAACGGCGGCCCTCCTAACAACGGTGAAGAGCCTCTGACAAACACGTCAACAGAACAAATCTCGTACTCTTCTTCGGAGCTTCAGGCCATGCTTGATCAGATCTTTATT
>JBBPUM010000171.1:0-15465 GCA_038094695.1 Chiua aff. virens
GCAGTGATTCCGAGACTCCAAATGTCCGCTTTGTGGTCGTATCCACTCTGTTTGATTACCTCTGGTGACATCCAATAAGGTGTACCCACAAACGTGTTCTTCTTGGCGGATAGTGTTCCAGAAAGCTGTCCCGAAACACCAAAATCTGCCAGCTTGACGTCTCCCGTTGCAGACAGGAGAATGTTGGCAGCTATTACAAAGTTCTCAAACGATGCACCCGAGCTCAGGTGGTGAACTCACCTTTGATATCACGGTGAAGCTTTCCTTCAGTATGGAGGTACTCCAGTCCGCGAAGAAGTTCACGAACGATGATAGCAATGTACTCTTCTCTGAACACGCCAGGTTTCATCTGCTCGCTATTTCGTAAACAACGTCACCATCCAGGCAATGATCGTACCAGATCAGAGCATGAACCACCTGAACAATACCTGGACCCATAGGTAAGGAAGAGGACGAAAGGGTAGAAATAGAGCATACTCCATGACAATCCAAAGATTGGATCCCTTGAGGAATGAGCCGTGGTATCTTACATCAACAAGCATTGTATGTCAATGCCATTGATTCGTTGCACCGGAAACACAAACATGATCGAACGAACTTGGTTACATGTGGAGAGTCCAGCTGCGACAGGATCTGAATCTCCTGTTGGATATCCTCAATTTCATCTTCAGCGCTCTCGAGGTCAATGATCTTGATGGCGACGGTTTTCTGGGTCCTCTTGTCGTACCTGATAGAGACCATCTCAACGTGGACAGAGAAGGAAAAGAAGGGAGACGTACCCCTTGAAAACTTCTCCGAAAGAGCCTTTGCCTGTTCGGTGCATGAGTCGACTACCACTAGGAAGGACGAAGGGAGTATACCGATCCTGTCCTGTTTCACATAGAACTCCTCTGGGTCTTGGTTTCTAGCGTCCTGGAATCATCTGATGAGCCAGAAATATGGCGAGCAAATGCAATGTTACCATCGCCAATGAGGTGAAAGGTGAAAGTGGAGTCGCGTGATAACCACGTTGCGTTGGTGAGGGTGGAATCGGAGCGCCGGGGGTGTTGAGACGATCGGAAGGGAGCGGACGCTCGACGTCGATGAAGGAAGGAAGACAAGCAGACACTGACACAGGCTGGAGTGGCCGATGGCCCGAGCCTGGTGAATTCAGCTCGTCGTCGTACACTTGCTTCTTTTGTCATTTTCAAGTCGTCAGCCGCGCGTTACACTAATCAAGTGATGTGCAGGTAATACATAGTCTAGTACAGTGTCTCGCAGCTAGCTAAGAGTACAGTAAAACCAGATAACCTCGACTTCGAAGAAGAGTGTCAGTACCCGCAATTTCAAAACCACGTCAAACTGATGCATACGGTCGTCTGGGGACAGCCTGGGCCTGACAGCTACACAAACATTAAATGTTCCATCATACTAGACAAGACATCGCGGATAAATCGGAGGACATGAAGCATACAGTTGCATGTTACACCATCTTGCGATGTTCCTGCAACCCTTGCCGTTACGAGAATCCGGAAAAGAAAAGAGAGACATACAGGTGTATGCGTAGTTTCATGATCGACATGAACGAATGCCCGTTCGACATTTGGCAGCTCTTCGAGCTTGTCTTGAAGCTTCTGAGAAACGTCGTGTGCCTTCCACAGGGGGGTTGACGCGTCCATGACTATGTCAACCTCGACGAAATAATTCTGCAACGCGTGAATCAACAAATTTCAGGGACCATCCTGACCAAAACAATGTACCGGACCACTATGATAGGCACGAACAGTATCTATCTTGTCGATGTCTGCACTAAACGTCATGGCCTTGTAGATGACGAGTTGAATAAATTCATGGGGTGCAGATTTCCCAGCTAAAAGGCCGAACTGCTCGTAGATCGTGCGCACCCATGCGATGATGACACCCGTGGCGATCTGAGAAGAATTTTCAACTCAAAGCAAGGTCATCCTCATAGAAACCTACCAAAAGCCCACCAAGAGGGTCTAGCCACCATCGCAGTCGACTGCCACCGGCAGACATGAGGATACCTGGTGTGCGCTCAAAATAACACCACGAGATGCAGAAAACAGAATAGCGCACCAAAACCGTTTATGAATATGTCGTTTCGGTGATCCTCCCAAAGAACATGTACTTGGCTAGACTTGGAACGAAGAGTGTAACAATACAGGAAGAGTAAGATTTTCACCCCTTGATTTTATCGCAAGTCAGTAATCAGATTTTGAAGATCCAAGAGTGTTGGGTCGTCACCTAGAGCTGTTGCAACCGCGAGTATAGAAGCAAGGTGAAATGAAGTGTCAGCCGAATGCGCCATCAATGTCTGAATAGATTCGACCATGACGACGAGGTTGACGGAGGACATTCTGTGCAAATATCAACCAAGGAGAAAATAGCACTAGCAAGGCGAACGGACAGGGCACCTTGAGATGAGAATGAGGACGCGCCGCTGAGAGGTTTGTTGGGATAATCTTACCGTAGATGATGTTGCCGATGGTCTCCAAACGAGCACCACCGACAGGCCATTTGTTGACGTCCATCTTGGCAGCTTTCTTGTTCATGATGTAGAGAAAGAGATTGCTGCCGAAATCGAAACAGGCGTCAATTCCAGTGGCTATTAAAGAAAGAGAGATAGAGGATATGGCGGCATAAACTGGGGGGTGGTCAGCCAGGTAATGGAAGAGGTTGCTCGGGCAGAAGTCGTACGCTGAAGGACGCAGAGGGTGAAATTCGCGACAAGGCTTGCCCAGACAGCGATTCTGATCTAAAGTGGGTAATAAGACAAGGTATATGTGAAACGAAAGGGCTTGAAGGCTTACTGAAAAGTGGGAGGCACGCTCGTCATCCTTAGCTTCTTTGGTATGATCATCCATGGATTTCAAGAGAGAATGAATAAGCTGTGGAGATAAGGTGGGCAGGAAAGAAGGTGGACAGGAAAGATAACAGACTGACATCGTTTTGTTTCCGGTGGTATAACTCGAGAGACTTCCCCTTGCGACGACGGCGGAGCTGAGAGAGTTCTTCGTCGGTTTTGAGCCCTCCGCGGAGGGTGTAAGGGTCATTGACAGACACATTGTCTGGACCGCGTGGCTTCATTTCTATGTCCTGCCTGTTTATGGACAGGACAGCAGGCAACTGTTAATATGTCAATGTGACATGATTCGGGACATAGAAATGAAGAAGAGAAGTCGCACCCTGAAGTTGGACATTATATAGTACTTGAGGGTAACTTGAAATGCTTGGCGCTGCAGCACGAACCCCCCAAGCAAGTTTACATCCGTCACGTGTTGCTCTCATGGAACCATCGCTCGCCTTGCTCTTGCTGCTGCTCGTCGTACTCGTGTAACTAACGTTTGTTTCGCCATCTGTCTTTTCGAGACTGACTACGTCTCTCCAGCACTGCCAGTCTTGGATGGTGTCTATTGTCGTCGTGCATGGGAGAGACACTCACTGAGCTCTTGCGCGGGCGGTCGGACGGTCGATACCGGGGGTTTGGCGAAGAAATCCAAATGCGCGATATGGAACGCAGACGAGGACCATTTTAGCCAATGACGTCGACGTTTTCTGCCTATGACGTTGCGCGTCCTCGAGTATAAAACCCGCCCATCTCTGTATCTATTCCTTACCCCCTCCTTCTTTCCTCCCTTCCTCCTCCTCCTCTCACTCCGTCTTCATATCTATAAAATAATCCCCTACTCCTACTTGTGTCTTGTTCTGACCGAGTACATTTCTACCATGCGATTCACTCGTCTTTCTGTTGTTCTCGTCGCTCTCGCCCTCTCACCCGTCCCTGCTACGCACGCTGCCCCAGCGGTTGACCCCTCTGCACTTTGCCAAGCCGTTGGAGGTGCGTGGTCGTGTTTCTTAATTAATCTACTTCTGAACTCTTTCAAGAGGTGGTTGGAGTAGTTAATGGTGTCGTCGACAACGTCGAATCGAAGCTTCTCGGCAGAGCAGATTCACCACCCTTGGCACCCCCGACCTCTTCGACGACACCGTCTCCCGCGACCACGAGCCTGGCTTTAGCAACCTCCTCGGGTTCGATAGGCGCGACCACCGTCGGTATCAACGTTTCGCCGAACGTCCCGCAGGCGTCATCGAGCTCGCGGATCCAGTCACGCAGACAAGTTCCGTCATTGCCCCCTAACCCGGTTCCCTCTGGCGTGCCCGTCGTCGTCAGCTCCAAGATCCAGCCAGTGCAGTCGGCCCTTTCTGCAGTGGTAGGCAAGCTCGGTTCTTTATCTACGGAATCTGCCCCAAGCAAGCCGACGAACACGTAGCGCGATCCCAGTCACGCCTAACGCCGACAGGGAGATGTAGTTGACGTTACCCCCTCGCATGTATTATCACGAAATGGAGTTGGTTGATTGCATGAACCGAGTGAACTGACAAAGTCACGTGTAGTCAACTCATGAACTGCCTTCGACAGCAAGTTCATAAATAGTGACTCTACCGAATAGGTCTGAGCTCTTGTCGAACATGAGTCTCATACACTGGATATTCTGGCTCCCCTCAGGCAGTTCAAACGTCTGCCGTCTATTGACGTCCTCTGGATGAAGATGTGTCCACGTCGCCCACACTGGATCTTCACAGGATACCGCAACCTCCACTATGCATTGAGTGCCGACGAACCCTCCCTGAAATGTCAATGCGATTCTCCGAGGAAGTACAGGTCCAGGGAACGCAAGCTGGATGAACTGCGGGAGACCCTAATTCACCAGTCAGTCTGTTTCGGTCTCCGTCCCCAAGCTGTACCCCACCTGTTGAGACATCCAACACGTCTCTGGATTGCCGTCCGTCAGGTGCTTCTTACCAGCTGTCTTGTCCAGTATCGAGCTGACCCTGGCAGTTCGAAATACTAAGCGGTGTCCTTATCAGCAATTCCCAGAGGAAGCTCACCTAATTTTCGTGTCTGAGGTAATTAGCGACCTGTACGTGCCCGACATCGCCCTCACAGGATTTGTCTCTGATCAGCTCCTTCTATGGGACCTGCTGTGCGATCGGTGCGTGGGAACTTGTAGTATTTAGTATATCAGACGATGTCTGATGGCGGAGCTCACTAGACCCATCAGACGACATGTCCTCCAGTCTGAGCCCTACCATCCCTCCGTGGCTCTCTCGTGCACGTGAAGCCGCCTACCAGCACAACGTGTTCGCAGAGCTTACCAAACGAGAGAAAGAACGCTCCGCCTACCGTAACACTCCACCTCCTTCCAATTCTATCGGTGCATTCGCACTGCGCAAGTTTCTGCCTGGTAAATATGCTCCATCGCAATCGGAGAAACCTGACCTCCCCAAACACTATTCGGTCGCTATCGGTCGCGATCCCGCAAACCGATGGGGCAATCGCTATTCCAACATCGAGCCGTACGATCGCACTCGTGTCCTAGTGGGCACTCCGGAAACGACAGCTTGCTTGGGTTGTGGGGAAGGGAAGGGAAGATACTTCAATGGAAGCTGGGTGAGGGAGTTACACGGACAAAAACTGTGGATTGCCACGCAAGCCCCTTTGCGGGATACCGCGCACACCTTCCTCAGCGCCCTCAGTCAGCCCATAGGATCGTCGTCGGACATATCACTTCCAAAAGGCAGCCGGATACGCACCGTCGTTCAGCTAACGCTTATATACGAGAATGGGCGTATCAAAGCTTATCCGTACTTCCCTCTCACCGTTGGCGAGTCCATGACCATCCCACCAGAGTCCGGTAACGATGCTCGGCCACTTGTAGTGACACTAGAGGAGCAGATGTCAATCGAAGACGCAAACTGCACCAAAAGCAAGCTGTCCTTTGTCCCCCAGGGAGACACATCAGCGGTCCCTGTCGTTTTCACCCACATGTTGTATACCGCATGGCCAGATCACGGGATCCCGCAAGAAAGCGACCAAGCGAGCTTGCTCAAGTTTTTGCGGTTGGTAGATCAAGTGAACAGGGATTCTCGCCCGAGTGGAGGTGGCGCTCCCGATCCACCCATCATGGTCAACTGTTCTGCAGGTGTCGGCAGGACAGGGACGTTTATCGCGCTGTTATCGCTGCTCCGCTACTACAACCTTCTTGATCCGAGCTCACCCACTCCCTTCGACATGGCCGGCCCGGCGCCCACTAGTCCATCACTTCTAGGTCCGTTGTCACAGTCCGACCCAGTGGCCCAGGAGATCGACGCCTTGCGGGAGCAGCGACCCGAGATGGTGCAGAGAAGTGAACAGGCAACGCTGATCTACAAGATATTGGAACAGGCTTTCTTGGGCAAGTGATGATGGTGCCGATGGATGGTAGTACGATTGGTTTGATATCACCCAGGACAATTTCATGCAAAACGGATGTATACCTACGGCAAATGGTCGATAGTTGTTTGTCGCTGTGTGCTCGCAATGCCAGTATAGTATATACTACGTTGGTTGCTGACAAGGCTCGCTGTTGAATGAATGAATGAAAAAAGGAAGGAAATATAAACATTCGGTAGATCAAACCTGTGACAAGTTTGCCTGATCAACTGCCCATCCCTTGTGATAACAATATTAAAAATGACAACGAAGCACGAATAAAATAAGATATAGAAGAAAACCTGTGAGCTCAGGCGATCTTTCCCCGTTGTGCGGTGTATTCAATGGATCCGGTCTTGGTCCTGCGTTTGTGTCCTACTTCAAGTTCGGGCGCTGCTCTCTTCGAGTCCTCATTCTTCAAGTTTATCTACAAATATTGCACACTGACACTAGTACTGCCAGTCACGGACACGGGAAAGATGGGGCTGAAGCTGTAACGTACGAAAGGAAGTTAGTCGCCCCCCTCGACAGGCATTCCCTTCCTTTCAAAATACTTCACATCGGAAACTTGTAGTCCCCTGTCGGCGTAAGGGAATGCAACACCGCGTAACCTCGTTTCTTTGAGCCGATGATAGATGAAACGCTTCCTTCAGCAAGAGCTCCCGAGGGGACACAGAAAGCATTTCATCGATGAAGGGGTCTGCGGATATAACGGTTAGTAGACACTGACTCGGACACGGTTCGAATGATGCAAGGAGTGGATTCAGGTCGGAGGTGAGAGTAGAAAACGAGTAATACAGTCTGCAGCGAGTGAGGAGAAGCAGAACTCGATGGGGTCAGCTCCTCGAACCTTGATGAGTTTAAATATTCCCATCACAATAGGAAAGCCATTCATGACCGGGAACACCAAGATAGGCAACGGAATGTGAATAGGCTAACTGATGCTTGCCAGGAACCACAAGCAATCCGCTCTCAATGGAGGACATTGTAGAATGCAATATCTGACATGACAGTTCGTGAGCTCAGGCTAAATGGGATGCTTGACAGTAACCACAGCCTTTGAGACCTCCAGGCTCCATCTGTCGAATCCAGTTTGGATGGTCGTCACCGATAAGCTGAGTGAATGGAAATTACTAGCTCGAACAAGGCGGGGAACGCTGCAAACTTGAACCAAGAGTGGAAACTTGACCGATGTTAATCGGATATATCGGATAGGAATTGGGATATGGCCTGACGTAGCGACTGCCTGTTGGTCTGAGTCTAAGAGTCAGTATAGCAATCGGTGCATCAATAGATTACTAGTTTGTATGTGCACAGGTTACTCACGAGTATGGATCAGCGGGTTGCGAGTGATATCATGATTCAAATTCATAGTGTATATCAGCAGAATCATGATAGATCAGTCACTCACAGGTGATATATATCATTTGATATTGTCCGGAGTCAAGTGATGGCCTTCTGAGGCTCGAATCACGAGGTGCGAGCAGTCGTAGTATTGATAACTCCGAGTCGCCGATCTATCACAGTGCTGTTCACGTGAAGAATGCCGGCAGATTCCGGGGCGCGACTTGTGGATGCAGCGCTGCCGTCTCAGCCACACGGCACCTTCCAACATCGATTCTCGTCTTTCCGTCGAGTCTTTACGCTCACGATCTGAATTACAGTGATTAAAATCATGTTCCCGTTTGGTCATGATGGTTTCAGCCACATTTGGCCCCCGGCTAGTCAGGTTCCTAATGTCAACTCGAATGCACTAGCTCGGACCTATCAGGGTGCCGAAGGTTGGTCATCCCGTAATAGACTCGAACAGGTTGCCAGATCACTCGATGAGCATGCGTAGCCTAGGGCTCGTAAAATAGCCATGCTTTGTGTGGTGCGTGCGTCCGGCAGTGATCTATAAATACGAACACCTTACCCCATACTTTCAGTATCAATTCTTCACTCTTCAGTCGGTTTCGACCATGATCTTCAACCCGAAGTATTTCATTTCCTTCCTTGCACTGGTGGCCCTCAGTGCCCCCGCAGCGGCCCGGGTTAATGTTATCAAACCCAGCCCAGGCGGACCGTGGGAAACGGGCGCTTATGAATACGTTATGTGGTATGCCAATGCATTCTTGTATGCCGGGACCGCTCCCTCACATCACCTTCACAGGGTTGCCGATGGGATTGATTTGACCGCCAACTTCGAGGCATACCTCGTCAGTACAGACCCTAATGCAGACCCCCCTGCCAGTACGTCTCTCGCCAACTTCACTCAGTGTCACCACTGAATAAGTTCGTTAGTATTGATTGCCCCTAACCAAGCGGGATCGAATTTCGAATTCAGTTTAAATGTCCCAGACGTCACCCCCGGCGAATATCAAATTCTGTGTAAATCTGCTCGTTCAGCATCCTTATCCGAATCGTCATTGATCCGACTTTCTTCCAGTTGTCGAAGTGTTAGGCAACGATAACACCTACCGGAGCCAGCCATTCCACATCGTCTGAGAACCCATCGGCTGTTTCCAACTCAGATCTTCTACATATCTAATTGGTCAGTCATGCCCACACTATAATGCAACTACGTCAGCTGTAGGAGTTTGAATTTGGTTAACTGCATAATGCTACCTATATCATTGCGATGCTTCGAGCTCCGAGACGTGGAGATGCCTAAGCTTTTAGCAACGCTTCCTCGGTACCGCGACGCGCCAGGTAGCGAGCGTACGCGTACTGTCCAAGTAAGCAAGTGCTGTATTCAAGCTAGGACAAGAACCCTTGTATTCCTCTCCGACATGGTCACTGCGATGTCACCACGGCGTTGCGCCTCCCGTGAAAAACAAGCTAGATTCCAGAGAGTAACAAGGAAGCCTTGATATATAAATAAGTCTTTCTTGTTCGAGGAATTAACGCTTTCCCCTCTCTCCGCAGAGTCCGCATGTCATCAAGCTTGTGGACCAAGCGGTTTGCTTTCTCGTCCTGTATCTCTCAGCGTGCAGTGCGTTCCTGAGTATGTCGTCCGAATGCGCATTCAGGCTTGGAGTTTCTGCGGTGAGGCGGTACGCGTCTCACGACTTCCAGGGGAATGCTTAGCTACTTCGATGTCGAAGACATCCCATCTCTGTGACATGTGAGTTTCCGTCTTCACGACCTCCTCCACCCACGCATCTCGACAAGTAATAGGTCAGCAAGCTCTATTACAACCTCACCCACCAGGGCATAACATGGAAGAACTTGAATTGCCTCAAGAGGATTGGGTTAAATGCTCCTCAACGGCCACCCTCGCACCGTCGTTCATCTAAGTACTTGTCTTGTGATGCCTTCCATGTTTGCCGACTCATCCAGTCGATGGTCGTCCTTCTCGGAGGGAAGTATATGATTGCCCCCATATACCACATAGCTAAAACGCATCACTCATTAATCGTGTTCGCTCTCGATCACTGTATATGCGGGTTCGTCCTGTTGGTGGAGACATCGCCAAGCAAAAAGCATGTAGTCTGAAAGCCAGGTACATGCTAGTGAACATCAATGATTGAATCGTCACGCCTATCATCGTCATCACGTATATCATACCAATCCGAAGAAGGAAATCAACCTCAGGGTCGTCCAACATGCCTGCGCGTACGTACACATTTCCCTCGATGGACGCGTTGTCGGATCCTCGTCTCGGTCCTGGCTTGGCCGCTTTCTTTCATTTTGCTACTTCGTACCCCTCACCATTCCGTCTTCTATGTGCTTTGTGGGGCAGCTCGGAACTCGGAGCTTCTTGTTGTCGTTGAAGGTGTGGACTCTAGCATTTGTGAGACCGTTGTCTTCAAGGAATTGACTGGAGTGCCAAGCAAAGCTTGTTCCGGACCATCATGCATGGCACAGTGCGACACTGGGAAAGTATCGTGTGCAAAGTCCACAGGATCGTCGTCGGACGTATCACTTCGGAGAGGTGGCCGGATACGCATTGTCGTTCATTTACGAGAACGGGCATATCAAAGCGCTTGTACTGAACAGACGTCAATCGAGGACGTAAACTGCGTCCAAAACAAGCCAGTACCAATAATGAAGAAGAGACAGCACGAATAAAATAGAATGAAATGTTGGAAGGGAGCTGGTGAGCTCGGGTAAGCCTTCCCCGTTTCACAGGGCGTTCATAGACCCGTTTGTGGTCTGCTTTGGGCACTGCTTCGAGTCAGTGGTGGATGAAACGTTTCTTTCAACAGTTTCTCCCAAGCTAGAGATCCAGAGGGGATATACTAGAAAACATTTGGACGGCGAAGTGGCCCGCGGATATAACGGCCAGTAGACATTAATTAGAAGTTATTGGCGGAAGGTGGAAGATGATAATACAGTCTGCAGTGAGCACCTCAAGCCTTGGTGGGCTTAAATATGCCTATCACAATAAGAAGTTCATTTGCGAGTGGGCACGAGATGGGTAGTGAGATCTAGTGAGACATCAATGGGTCGACTGAGATGCTTGACAGGAACCACGGCCACCCCCCCGCTGGTCTATGGAGTCGATTTGAATAACTATCATGGATGAACTGAGCGACTTGAATAGGGGACATCGCTCTCAAAGAGGAGCGCTATAGCTACCAAGGGTGGGAGTCGGGTATCGTCAGCGGGCCGCACGATCCGAGCGTTGTAATCATCTTGGTCAGATGCACTTTCTCATCTAGCGTTATCTCTTGCTGCGCACCACTTCTCAGCAACTTCAAGAGCCATGACATTCCCTTCCACCATCTTCGCCTTTACCATCGCCAAGAACGGCGGCCCCGAAGTACTAGAAAAGACAGAGGTTCCATTTCCCAAGGTTGAACCCGGCCATGTCCTCGTGAAGGTAGCGTCACACTTGCCCTCCGCAGAATGACTTTAACTGACAACTGTAAAAGACTGAATATTTCGGTATCAACTTCATCGACACTTACTTTAGGTGGGTTTGTACCCATTTCCAGTGTTGGAGCTGCTTCACTCACGCCGAGCATGCAGAGAAGGCCTTTACCCTGCCCCACACTTCCCATATGTCCTGGGCAAAGAGGCAGCTGGCGAGATCGTCGGTTTGCCCACAGATCCGGCCATCTTCAATGATCCCGAGTACCAGAAACGCGGGTACAAGCTTGGAGCTCGTGCTGCCCTGGTGCGTTGACTCTCGTAGCCCCTATCCTGCAGATCTCGAATTGGATCCTGACCATTCAGAGTTCATCAAATGCACATGCAGAATATGTGTCTGTCCCGTGGAAGTCTGTGTCTCCAATTCCGGATTCCGTCTCGACTCGCACGGCGGTTGCGGTACTCCTTCAAGGTCTCACCACTATCACCTTCATGGAGGAAGCGTACAACGTCCAACAGGGCGATATCATCCTGGTCCATACGGTCGCGGGCGGGTTGGGCCTTCTGTTTAGCCAGTACGCCAAATCTCGTGGTGCGACTGTCATTGGGACGACCTCCACCGAGGAAAAAGCGGCGCTTGCCAAACAGAATGGGACGGACCACGTCATCATCTATAAGAAAGAGAATACAGTGCAAAGGGTTTTAGAGATTACGAATGGGGAGGGCGTACATGCCGTCTTCGATGGCGTCGGAAAAGACACGTGGGTCCCCGGCGCGATTAGTCATACGATCCGAGTCGTCGTCCGACATTGATCCTCTTTCTATCTGACAGGTTCGAGTCCGACTTTGACATGTTGAGGCGAAAGGGCACCTTGGTTGCGGTGGGCAATGCGTCAGGTGCTGTCCCGCCATTTGCGCCGTTGAAACTCTCCAAGAAGAACCTGAAATTGCTGAGACCAACGTGAGCATGCACGTCCATGTCCGGGCAATTCTCGTTTCACGGTCCATTTTTAGTCTGGATAACTACGTGTACACACCGAGCGAGGCGACCTGTTATACGCACAAGCTTTGGAGCCTTGTGGAGAATGGGACATTGAAGCCAACTGTGCACAAGGAGTACCCATTCACTGCGGAAGGCCTTAAGGCGGCGCATACTGACCTGACGGGCGGAAAGACGGTTGGTAAGTTGGTGATAAGGGTCGGTCAGTGACATCTGTAGCGCTCTGGATCGGGATTCTGTTGCATAGTGATACTGGAAATGAATACTAAGTGAGTCAAGATATGGCCGCTGCTGGGCCTGCTGTCGTGCCGTTATATATCTATGTGCTACAATCAGTTTGAGAGTTATTTGATGTACCACGGTAACTATTGAGATTGCTACTACAATAATCTACTATTTACGGTACATCATTCCTAGCAGCGCACCTCAGTCGTTTCAACTCATTTGCCATCACGGCTGAGGTACGCACATTAATATTGTCTTCACATGTGCTCAGACCGATACTGACTGTACCATAGCGTTCTGCTCATCCTCTTTCATAACTTCCCATTTCTCAAAGATCCACGGTTTCCTTCTGAAGTTGAAAGCGCTGCATTCCGCCGGTCGCTCCGAGTTGCTCTATCGTACCGCTTTCGTTATTCTTAGCCATGCGACATTCATAAACCTATCTATAACGGCTGCCAATTTGCACGCAGCTATTTCCACTGAACTGTCCCCCAGAAGGTGCACACGGTCTCAAATGCATAAGTCTTCCATAATCCTCGACCTCTTGATCCCCAGCCCCATGCGTAAGCCTGTATAAAGGGTCGATTGCCACCACTTCTAACTGTGCTTTCGTGCCCCATTTACCTGTCTGAGGGCTTCTCGACCGATAAAACACAATCTTTACTTCTTGGAGCACGAGATCGTTTTTTGGGAGCCGAAGAGGGGAGATCCGGTTCATACCTCTCCTGGCTTTCAGTACCTCGTGCGCGTTGTAAGCATTCAGCTGTCCGCAGCTTTAGTATGTCCTTTGTAACACGTGTTTCGCTCGCTACTAGGTAGGTTGGATAAGTGCCCGAGTAGATGTAACGTTTGCAACTGGAGCTCCTCGGCGATTAGTGTCACCAGCTGAGATAACGTATCCCACAGTCCACATCATAATGGGCTCGCTGGTTTGGTCGCAAAGTATGCTGCTTCAATCGCACAGCTGTATTCACCTCACATGGCAGTAGACGGGAACTTTCCTAGCATATAGACGTGTTTTTCTTTGTTTTCGTATTGTGACTCGGAGGACAGCAACGCACGTACCAAGAGATCTATTAACGCATGCCTTAACCAGGCCAGAATCAGCAATGAAAAACTACTTCACATCCGAGTCTTCGGGGTGCATAGCGATCAGGTTCGCGTCGACAAAGCACTCTGACACAAGGGAATTCATTTCCATTTGTCATGTTTTGCAACTGCAGCATTACAGCTTGGGTTAGCAGCATTTCGCTATCACATCATGTGGACAGGGGAGGGATGTACCGTTCTTGGAGAAACTCGCCAGCAGTTCCTTTTAGACACTACTCCTCCAGCTGTGATGTCTAGCGAGTAGAGGAGGGGGAGACAAAATGGGCAAGGTTGGGGAAGGCTCTTCGACCCGGAGGTGGGAGGTAGCTAGGGACACTAACGAGGAAATTTCGAAAGGAGGGGAAGGATAGAACAGAGAGGCCTCTCTGCGTTGCGGACGCAAGGGTGAGACGAGGAAGTCGAACTTGAATGCTTCAAGTTCAGCCTAAGTTGGGCCCATTTCCGCTTTCGGCTCACGACGAGCCTGTAAATCAAACCATTTCAAATTAGGGAATTCCTTATCTTCGAGTGCTGTCTTGCAACGTATATTGAGCCCGACTACGACGTAACGATGTAACGCCTGCCTTACAGGACTGAGGAGACTCAAATATCATCCATAGCGACCACAATCAAATCTTCCTTCATCCATCGCACACCAGGGGTTGCTCCCTATCCAACTCTCAGTCGCTTAGCAATATTAATGCCAGGTCTAGGTTCGAGCTGTGGTTAACTCCAGTGACTCATGCCGGTCATACAGACCATTCAAATTTTTCCGCAGCCACGCATACCGGCTGTTAATATTACATACTTTATTTAGTGAGTACGCTTGACTGTGGAGTCTATGTGCTCACAATTTGAATTACGGTATGGGCTAGCTTGTCCAACTCGTTGGGTTCCTCAAAATTGACATAGTCAAGTACTGCGTGTACTCTACCTCGACTCCTGTATGTCTCACTAATAAGGCACCCCCGTTGCTAACTCGAATGCCCTGGCTCAAACGTGTCAGAGTGTCGAAAGTTGTTCATTGCGTGATAGACTTGCACGGTTTCCAGATCACTAGACTAAGCACATGTGACCTGGGGCCCGTAAAACACTCATGCTTCATGTGGTACGTACATCTGACAGTGACCTATAAATTCGCATACCTTACCCCATGCTCTCAACTCCTCCATCTTTAATCGACTTTGATCATGATCTTCAACTCGAAGTATTTCGTTTCCTTCCTTGCATTGGCGGCCTTCAGTGTCCCCGCAGCGGCCCGCCTTAATATTATTAAACCCAGCCCAGGCTCAGTGTGGCCAAGGAACTCTTATCAATATATTATGTGGTATGTCGACGCATTATTGTATTACGGGACCGCTCACTTCACCTTCACAGGGTTGCTGATGGGATTGATTTTACCGCCAACTTCGAGGCATACCTCGTCAGTATGGACCCTAATGCAAACCCCGCCGCCAGTACGTCTCTAGCCAACTTCACTCCGCGTCACCACTGAGCAAGTTCATTAGTATTGATTGCCCCTAACCAAGCGGGATCAAATTTCGAATTCAGTTTAGATGTCCCAGACGTCACCCCCGGCGAATATCAAATTCTGTGTCAGTCCACTCGTTCAGCATCCTTATCCAAATCGCCATGGGTCACTGATCCGACTTTCTTCCAGTTGTTGAAGTGTTAGGCAACGATAACACCTACAGGAGCCAGACATTCCACATCGTCTGAGAACCCATCGGCTGCTCCCAGCTTCAATTTTCGTAGTACATGAGATCCAGTGTAATGTATCGTATTCGGTGTTTATTAAGTTTAACCATATCTAATGAGTCAAGGCGGCTAACAGTCAAACAGCTGCTCCAGAGTTGTGACGCGTTACATTGGGCCTCAATCATTGAACGACGCAAAAAGTCTCGGAATTGACTTTTCCGAACATCTTCACATGACTCGATTCAGTTTGAGCGAATATCATGATCACATGTTGCGGTGTCGTCGGGGAATGCGATATCCAATATGCTCTCAGTCCAGATTCGAGAGAGTATCGTGTCATTAAAGTTAACTAGGCTAGCACCTCTGGTGGATAAATGTGTGTATTTTTTCAGTCGTTTCAGGC
>JBBPUM010000171.1:15565-25685 GCA_038094695.1 Chiua aff. virens
CTCTGCGGCTCGTTTTGTCCGCGTCTTGTCTGTGTAATCTACCTGCCGTGCAACCCGAATTTTCGTCGTGGCGCACTCCCTCACGCTCAAGATTGACTAGGAACTTTTTATGCAAAACTCCTGGACTTACATAAAAGCTATGGGGATAGAGTGTTTGGACTTTCCAGATTGTATAACACGACTGGGCTTTTATGTAACGTTAGATTAGTAGGAGTTTGAATTTGGTCAACTACGCAATACACATACTACCTAGCTACGTCTTGGAGCTCGAAGCTCAAAACTCTTCATTGCAACGGTGCACCCTGGTTCCTCACAGCTTGCATTATGTGGACGCCTAAAGTTTAGCAACACTTGCTCGGTACCGCGACACGCCAAAGGTAGCGGGTGTACTGTCCAAAATGGCAAGTGTTGTATTCAAGCCAGGACAAGAACCCTTGTATTCCTCTCTGACATTGTCGCTACGATGTTACGACGACGTTGAACCTCCTGTAAAAACAAGGTAGACCCCAGAGATCAACAAGGAAACTTTGATATGTAAACATGTCCTTCTCGTTCGAGAAATCAATACTTTCCCCTCTCCCCGCATGTCATCAAGCCTGTGGACAAAGCGGTTTACTTTCTCGTCCTGTATCTCCCAGCGCGCAGCGCGTACCAGGAAGTCATGGGACACGCGTATCAGCTTACCGCAGAAACATCCAAGCCTGAATGCGCTTTCGGACGACATACTCATGGAAGTACTTAGCTACCTCGATGTCGAAGATATCCTGTCTCTGCGACAAGTGAGTTTCCATCTTCACGACCTCCTCCGCGCACGCATCTTAACGAGTAATAGGTCAGCAAGCTCTATTACAACCTCACCCACCAAGGCATAATATGGAAGAACTTCCTCAAGCGGCTTGGGTCAAATGCTCCTCAACGGCCACCCTCGCATCGTCATTCATCCAAGTACTTGACGTCTTTTGAGGCAGAAAGACTGGTTACAAAGGCTATCTCGCTGCAAAAGAATTGGGTGTCACCCAACCCTTCTCCCTTGGCCCGCGATTCTTTCCATGTCCATCGACTCATCCAATCGATGGCCATTCTTCCCGGAGGGAAGTATATGGTTGCTTCTGTATGCAATATGGCTAAAACGCATTACTCGTTGGTCGTTTTCGCTCTTGATCACCGTATAGGCGGGATCGTCCCGTTGGCGGAGACACCGGTTAAGCAAAAAGCATATAACCTGAAAACCAAGTACATGGACATTGACGGAAAACCTAGCATTGTCATCGCGTATGTCCGGCGCAAGATTTCTTCTCGCTATAGCGACATTGGGTACGTAGTGTCAAATTGTCACCAAACGCTCGTTTTTACTGTCAATTTAGAGTGGACCCATCGATATATAACCCCATTTTTGAAAATCCGAGGAAGCCGGTCGACCCCCCAGTGCCCCTCCAATATGCCTGCACGTGCATACACGTCTCCCTCGATGCGCTGGACGCATTGTCAGATCCTCGCCTCGTCCCGGGCTCTGCCGCTTTCTTTCACTTTGCTGCCTCCCAACCCCCACCATTCCGTCTTCTGTGTGTTCTACGGAGTAGCTTGGAACTCGGAGCTATTGACCTTGCCGTCATCGAAGGTGTGCCGACTCTAGCAGTCGTGAAAAACCATGAAACCGTTGTCTTCAAGGAATTGACTGGCGTTGGCATGCTCTCCACGCTTTGTTGCGCTCGCGAAGGACCGTATTCTTCCTATGTGAGTTGTTGTAATCAGACCAAGTGGACGCTCATGAACCGTCCGCCCAGGATCATAGCATATGCAATATGCGCATCTTACCCTACCAAGGCCAAATACTCATTCTCCGCGCTATCAAACTCCCAGCAGTCCCCAGCACTGAACCTCTACCAGTAGGTGCACCGCCCCTCTCCCAAGACCTCGTCACGCTAGCCATGTTCAACATGCCCGATTTCGGCGACAACGAAATGCAAAGTACATTTGCCCAACAAACCATGAGCTTCCGCGCAGACGACGTCGAAGGCATCCAAATCACAGACCCCAGCGACTACGAATCCATCCCCCGCGCCAACCCCGCCGACGGCGCCGACCACCCGCCCATCACCATCTTTTATCGCAGCCAAGGTGGCACCCGGTTCCACGAACTCCTGATCAACCCAACCCCGCACCATTTCCTCCCCCGAAGCATGCTCTCGACGCCACATTACTGGCTCGGGAACCTCGTCGCGGGCAATCACCACGTCGTGACGTGGGAGAACGACAAGGATCGTGGGCTTTGCCGGGGGTATGTCCTCCCCGGCACGCAGCGCTCGCTCGTCTACGTCACGCGCACCGAGGACATCTCCGAGCGTCTCTCTATACGTGGGTTCTACAGCCACGTCACCGTCAGTGACGGTACGGCCGACTATGCCGCTGCCAAGCAAGGCCTCTTCCAGACTGTCATGCGTGGTACAGTGCGCCACCGGGAAGGCGTCATGTGCAAGTTCAACATGGGCCCGGATCTCAGAGCAGATTTGAGAGCGGGGGTGACGGCGATCGCATGGGACGAAGGCACGGGAAGGGTGTTTTATGTCAAACCGGGTGATGCTTGTCTTCATGTCATTGACTTTGCAAAGGCCCCCGTACAAGGTACGTTTCCATGTTCTGACGCGTTGGTTCGTCGTCTGAATGACATCATGATGTTGTCTTCTAGCGCCGGACGGACAACGGCGACCGCTGCCGCTCGCGGATGCACGCATGCTCGATTTGTGAACTTTACTTTTGACGCTTGTACACTCTAGATACCGTCCTTCTTTGTCTTACCTGTGTTGTCTTGTTCCCTCCTGTCGCATTCTTTCTGAATTTCTGCTGTTGTCGCTGTAACATTGCATCCCTATGGACGACAAAGTCCCCTGTGCTGTTGAAGCCGTCCCAAACAGTGTACTCTAATGCTTAGTTAGGCAAAGCGTACCTTACAACATCACGAACAAAGTACATTACAAGGTCTGAGGTATGCGTAAAACATGGAGATATTGTTGCACGACACGACTTGAGAGAGAGAGCAGTTCCACCCTACGAGAATAAAAAAAAAACGGAAGACCGGGGAATATATATGCAACGCAAAAAGAAAAAAGGAGGAAGCACCAACATGCAAGAGGGTCCGACGACAAGTCAAATGAGATCCGACTGATCGAACGAGATGACATCTATCGACCGCCGGTGAACGCAGAAACAACTTCCCTCGACAAGGTAATGAGCTCGATGGGTCAAGAGCGGATGCGGTGTCACTGCTTCTCTCGCTTCTTAAACCCGAGCATCGGCGCCGTTAGACTCAGCTTCCGCGTGGCCCGTTTAGGGGTATCCGTAGCACTCACGGGCAGGGGCGGAGGCGGGCTCGCCGGCGACGAGAGGAAACCATAAGAGGCGTGTGCCGACTTGGGCCGTCCGACGACATCATCACCCGGATCCGATCTGTCCGCAGCGACAGGGTAACTCGGCACCGGCGGATAATTGCTCGGTAATGGTGGACTGGGCGGCGACTGTGCGCTGAGTGCACCACCGGAGGTAGATGGTCGACTAGGAGATTTGGGCGATAGTCGGGGACCGAGATCTCTGAGCGAAGGTCTGGCTTGTCGTCGTTGTACTACCCGACCATGGTCGAAGCTCGCCCTTGCAAATACCGAATGCGGTGGGTCGGGCTTGAGTGCCTGCGGGGATGCAGGTATAGACGGTAAGGGTCGTTGTTGCGGGCGTCGGTCGGCGAGGGGAGAAACGGGAGTGGTATTTGAACTAGCGGAAGCCGACGACCGCCTCGACTCCGTGCCATACGATGATGTATCGGTCCCTCGAGAGAAAGGTGGTGGTTTAGTGCTAGGGAACGAAGAGACACGTGGGGAGGCAAGCCCCGGGGTGGGCGAATCCAACTGATGACGAGAATCTTTGGAGCTGTTGGAAGACGAACTGGTAGACTGATTTCGCTCGGGTGAGCCTGGTGCCCCGAGGAAATCTTGTGCCAGTGGGGGTTTATCTCTGTTTGTCTCTGAACTTGCACGAGACTTGGCGGTTTTGGACCGCCGCCGAAACCAACCCATCATGCTTTTGTCAGAATCCCTCTCATTACCATTGATGCCATTAGTCTGATTGTCCGAAGGTTTGAGGTCCTCCTTTGGAAAGATAGTAATAGGCGCCAAGGTTGGCTTAGGGAAAGTCTTCTCATCTAGGGCGGATCGTGATGTACGTAGCACAGCGTCACCGCGTGATGCCCCCAGCGTCGACGAACGAGGAAGGGCAACCCTCAAAAATGTTGATGGTACCTTGCGCGGAGACTTCTCAGGGGCCGACGCCGATGTCATTGGTGGTGTGGAAGGTCGTGGGAGGGCTTCAGGAACAACACCGGAGATTATTAAGTCGTTAATGAGGCCGGGAGGTAAGCGTGGAACGGAGGGCACCACTGTGGATTCCGGAGAGTCAGTGGGCTGCCAAACCGGCGGTGGCTCCGGTGGCGCCACAGGTTGTGTCACAGGCTCGGGACTCGGGGGTCTGAGCCCAAGAGCCGAAAGATCGATGTCCAAGGCTTGGTAGTATAGCACATAGGCAGACCCTGAATTCGAATCCCCGAAATACCTCGGGATGTCACACTCTTTGATAGAGTCAACAGTTTCGTCATCGAAGACAAGCCAGGTACCCATGGTCTTGATGATACTTATATAGTGCCCATGGTTCGGGCCGCTGACAAAACCAGGGACTTGACGTCAGAATGAAATGATGGGAAGGACAGCTGATCACTCACTTCCCAATATGCACCACTATGGCGAACAATTCATACAATCGGTCTGGATTGGGGATATCGTCCACGGTATTGAACAAACGGAGCTCCAAGGGAAATGCAACGCGGTATGTGAGCTTGATATACTTTTGCACGTCTTCCTGGTACTTGAATCGCTTCAGATGAAGTGCCAGAACGTTTGGTAATCGTTTAATTTTCATTCTACAACAGCTGTTAGTAATGCGCAGCAAGATCCATTGTCACACCAGCCTTCTTTCTGCTTCCTGCAGATCGCAGCAAGCGTCGCAAAAGAACTTTTCCTTTTGGCAGAGCATTTCGCTTGCGCTAAACTGCTTGAGGCATGCAGTGACGCTAGAATTCTGTTCGATGTCTATCGAGAGATCAAGGAAGGATTCGTCGCGAGAAGATAGCTAAGGTGGTATGATGAGATAATATAGAACGCAGCATGCGCCATCGAACGTACGTTCTCGCACGTCAAGCATCTCGTTTCACTGGTCAACGTGCCTTCGAATATGCGGTGTATGAAAGTCGCGCCGGGCGACTGAGAACTTGTACTGGATGCACTTGCAGTCATGGCGGGGTGGTGAGAAGTAACGAAGGAAGAGTCCATCGAAGGGGGTACTGGGACAAGGTCAAGAAGGAAGAAACAGAGGGGCATGGGACGTACGGTCTTCACCAGAGGCGAGCCGCAACTTCCTCTCCTCTTCGATCTCTTCGACTATGCGGTTTAATAGATAATTAAGAAATTCGTGAGCATCTTGATGCATGGTATTCCTGAATGCTTCATTTAACTCTCTGAGCTTTTCTATGAATGCACGGGGAGCGATGGTGCCCTTGTCAGCGGGGTTCTGGGATATGTGAATATACAAGGCACGGAGGGCAGAGAAGAGGGTGCGAGGCGCAGACGAGACAGGAGGTGTTGGGGGATGGAGGACGGGATTGGGAGATGTGGAATCTTGTGTGGGTTTTCGATCCGGTTTACGGCGGGCGGCGGTGGAGGAGGATGTGGGAGACTGTGGTTGGACGACATTAGATGGAAGGGTATTCTGAAGGGGCGGGTATGGAGCGATATGTTGGATGACGAGCTCTCGAAAGGGGCGACAGAAGTAGAGCGCTTGGAGTACGGAGTTGGCGTAGCTGGAAGAGGGACAATAAGTCAGCGACGGTGGGGGTGGGAATGAAGACGGACCAGGTGTTGCCGAACTGCGAGCAGGGTCGATGAGCGAGAGCGGGGCTGAGGAAAGGAGATACGTACGTTCTCGAGTCCGAACTGTTTGCCATCTGCAGTGCACGGGATTGGGACGGGTTTTGGGAGGGGACTGTCAGACGTGGCGGAGACGGGCTGGGCGAAGGATATCCACTTTGCGATGGCCATCGACATGGCTAGAGGCGGGGAGGGCAAGCAAAGGGCGGACGAGTCGGACACAGGGTAGGATGGGAGTGGCTGGCAGTGGACATGGGTCCCGTTCACCCCTTCACGGGATCCGCTCAACCGGTGAGTGACACAAATGGAAATTTGCTTCAACTCAATTTACTACCACTACTGACCACTAGTTGGCGCAGTTGGTGCGGCCTTACGAAAGATCTCATACAAACCCCATCTTATGGACGTGTACCCAGTCGCCGACCTTGACTGCCCCCTCCCTCGTCAGAACACCATTGCACCCCACGCACGGTAGGCTAGCGCGCGCTGGGTCCAACCCCCTTCGGAACTTCATGATCACCTTGAGCGGCACCGCATTATCTCGAATACCAGTGCCTGGATCCACATTTGGCAGCTGTGAGAGTCGTCACCGACAGCAACGCATGACCGAGGGACTTCACGTCAGAACACACTGCCTGATTTATTTCGGACATGGAACAAGTTCGCACCATGCACCGCGCACATTTAGACACGAGATGAATGATACCCGACCCATCGACGGGCTCCTTCTGAGAAGAGATGCTGAGCTCGGTGATCACATCCTCGACAAAGGGCACGCCAGCCCCTCTGAACACGATGTTTGGCCGGAATCTGTTACCGACACTGAGATACACGTCCCACAGATACGTTTTCACATACCTTTCAACTTGGAGCTCTTCTCGAGCCCATTTATCGCTTACCCCCTGCGTGCCAACCATGTCTCTGACGTGTTCCTGAATAGCCACCATACTCTCCTCGGAGACGAGTAAAAGGGGAAACCCATCCTGGAAATAGGACGGTGCATCAAGCTTCGGGAACCTCAGGGTAGGTGGACAAGGTCGGACGCGTGGACCCTTGACCACCAAGTAAACAGGGTATCCGACATATTCCGACAGAATCGTCGATGGCGATCGACCCACGTCCGTTTCACATATATACCCTTGAACATCCTTTCGCGCCCAAAGTTCAATGTCTTCCACGCTGACATGAAACGCGGTCAACAAGGCTGCGGATGCTGACATAGTCGACCCTCACCTCTCCCACTTTTGGAACCTCTCTTCACTCGGATTCAAAGGGAGGGAAAAGCGTTCGCAGCCCGAGTCCTCTGGAAAAGTTACTTCAAGACGGCCGCCTTCGGGTGCTGAAGGGTCTTCAATGATACGAGGATGAACCAATACGAGCTGGAGTGCCACGGGGCTCGTCAAAATAACAACGTCGATAGACTCAAGGACACGCACCTTGCCTGCTTGGCGAGCCGTCACAACAACACGATTGTCTGCCCTAATGATGCACCACTTTCGGTCATGCTGATAAGGGAGGTGAGCGCACACGTTTTCCAAAACCGTCACAACGTACCTCGAGGCCCTCCAACGTGTACCTCGCTTCTTGAACAGAAGTGCCTCTACAACTCTATAGTCGATGAGGCAAGCAACAACCGAGACGACTCGAGCGGTGGATACCTTGATTGGGTGGACCAAGATTTTGGTCACCCGCAAGTTCGACGTGTCGAACTTGGCGTAGTCCGTCTCCGTCATGGCAGGATCAGCGGCATCCTTAATGGTCGATTCTTGTAGTCCTGAGAACGATCAGATGCGATGGATAGATAGGGGGTTTTTGGATCAACTATGAAGTCAGGAGGCGGCTTGGCAGAAGCATGCTGTCCTGTGCCTGGACAGAATGGCACGGAGGTTTTTGACACTCACCAGTTAGCTTTTGCCAATTGGAAAACCCGAGGTAGACGACCGGCGCAAGGACAAGGACGGCTGGGATCAAGAGCGCGGCGACAAGGTTTTGTTGCCTCAAGGCTTCCATAGTCAGGTGAAGCGAACAGTGTAACGAGCGCCGAATACTGACTCCGACATCAACAACACGCGAAGTGAGTGACTTTGTCATACAACAATTAATGTAGCCGAACAACACGCAGCCGTCCTTCCAAGCAACTACGCCGTCCGCATGATCAGATGCACACCGCTGTCCGTGCTCACCACGTCGCTGATCTCCCCCACCTTGAGTCCGAACGCCGCCTCCTCAAACGGCTGCTGCATCTGCTTACGACCAAACATCCCGAGGTCGCCATCCTTGTCGTGCGAGGAACAGTCCGAGTGCACCTTGGCGAGCTCCCCGAGCTTCTCGGCTTTGTCCGGGGCGTCGTTGATCTCGGCTTGGTGCTTTCGCAGAATGGCGATCGCTTCGTCCTTGGTCCGAGTGATTGTGCCCTGTCACGGGAACGCCTTTGGGGGACGTACATCGACGATGAGTGGGTCATCACGTACTTCTTTCCAGCTCGACGGACGTCTGCTGTCCTTGTGCTTGATCAACAGGTGGCTCGCCCTG
Source organism: Chiua aff. virens (assembly GCA_038094695.1). Taxonomy (NCBI): domain Eukaryota; kingdom Fungi; phylum Basidiomycota; class Agaricomycetes; order Boletales; family Boletaceae; genus Chiua; species Chiua aff. virens. Next base: position 24,061 of record JBBPUM010000171.1, read on the forward strand.
ATCTGCTCTGTCGGCTGTTCAAGGTAGTGCGCGCCGGGAAGGTTCCGTAATTCGTCTTTGGGTAATGGTGGCTCCCAAGTGGATGTTGTGGTGTTTGTATTGAAATAGTAGGGGATCTTGTGGGTAGAAGACATGCGAATTTCCCATCCGGATGACGACTTGATTGTGGTGGTGTCAGCGAACGGTCTGCTCTACACATCGCGAAGCACGAACCATGATGTCGAGGGTAGATCGGTGTGTAGTAGAGATGCGACTTTGATAATGCACAGGTACAACCTTCACTCCTTATGTAATCGAGCCTGGAACCCTTCTAATATATTACGCCCCATTGGGCCTAGGTATGTACTCGTAGATGTCCTCCGATCCATAATTAGTCCGTGCTATATCCCTGCGGGTTCCTGCTCTGCCAATTCCACAAATCTCGACACATCACTTCCAATGTCTGGGGCGCCTTGAATCCAAGCTCCTGCTCGGCGAGCGTCGGGTCCGCAGTCAGATCTGGCACATCGCCACGTCTGCGCAAAGACGGCATTCAGCAACGAGATCAAGATATCAATCATCCATACTCCAACGTACCGCCTGCCAATGATCTCGTACTTGTAATCGAATCCAGTCGCTTTCCTCATCGCCTCGATGATCTGGAGCACACTCATCCCCCGGCCCTTTCCAAGGTTGTATGCCTTGTAACGCGCTTCATCAGCGCAGTTATCAAACACGGTCGAATCCGGTGCGAGCGCATCTAGAGCAAGCAAATGCCCTGACGCCAAGTCGAGCACGTGCAAGTAGTCCCGGACACACGTCCCGTCCCTAAACTGGTTAGTGGTAGTCGATAGCCTGTCACATGCCAACTCACGGGGTAGGATAGTCATTTCCGAACACCTTGAACGTCGAATCATCCACTCGCCCAATGGCTATGTGGGCCAATAGGGGCAGGAGATTCCCAGGCCGACCCCGAGGGTCCTCTCCGATCAATCCAGAAGGGTGAGCACCGGCAGGACTATTACCTCAACATCAGTGATAAATCCACCACACGGTAGAAACATGGCCTTACTTGAAGTACCGAAGGGAGATAGCACGCCAACGCTGCGGTTCAGCTGCGCGAACAGGTAAGCAGAACCCCACATCGAGTGACTTGTTGACCCACAATGGCACAAGTCGTCGATAATCATCTCGGACATCACTTTGGTCTTTCCGTAAGGACTGTCTGCCTTCAAGCGCGTGGTTTCGGGTATTGGGATGGTCGGAGGCGTCCCGTAGACGGTTGCCGACGAAGAATAGACGATCCGTGTGCAATCATAGTCCGACATGGTTTGCAAGAGTGATATCGTCGCAGAAACGTTATTGCCATAGTAACTCAATGGTATCTCGACCGACTCGCCAACTGCCTTGTAAGCCTGTGAGGACCGTGAGCCGCATGTCACACACGTGTCGCAACAATCAGCACGCACGGCAATGTGGACGACACCCCATATACCGCCTTTTCCGTACTTTTCGAAAACGGCCCTGACTTGTTCGGGATTCGTTAGGTCGCATTGGAAGGCATCAATTTCTGCGCTGTCCTTGTCCGCTTCCGTCGCGCTCTTCGGGAGTGCGTCGCGTGCAATTTGTGCGACACGGAGGAGTGC
>JBBPUM010000172.1:0-25613 GCA_038094695.1 Chiua aff. virens
ATGTCCTCGGTGCTGACGAAATTGATTTCCGCTTCTCGATCTTGCAACCTATCACAGGTTTCCGGCATTACACGGGCGGCATCACGAAACTCAAGCAGGTGACAGGCCGCGTCCATCGCGACGCTCAACGTTACATTGTAGGCATCATCAGTGGATCAGCACCAACTCAATTTGTCATGGTGATCCGTGCTCTGACGGACTTCCGCTACCAGGTTCAAGCCCGCCAAATTGACGACAACGCTGTCAGCCTCATCTCGGATGCACTGCGCGAATTCCACGCAAACAAGGATATTGTCATCGAACTCGGAGCTCGACGTGGTCAAGGACAAAAAAACCCTATTCTTAATTGGTACATCCTGAAACTTGAACTTTTGCAGAACATAGCTCCCAGCGTCAGGCGAGCGGGCGTCCCGATGCAGTGGACTGCGGATGTAACCGAGCATGCCCACGTGACGGAAATCAAGGTGCCTGCAGGATCCAGTAACAACAATAATTACGAACCGCAAATCTGCCGTTACCTGGACCGTGCAGAGAAATGCAGATCTTTCGATTTCGTTACATCTTTACTGGAACAGCGTCCCCAGGAAACAAACGACGCGAAGTCCGACGCGTCATCTGATATGTATTCGGACCATGACCCTGACGCAGCGTTTGAAAGCAATCCAACTCCCCTTTCACCCGACTACGCGCGTCCCATCACGAACTACTTCACCCTCGCAGCTCAACTTTGTACAAGAGACTCTCAAACAATTCCGTCACCCATCTGCCAGTGCACCATCTCAGTCAACGACAACACCGCAATCCATCTCTCTTACGACCCAGCTATACGGCGGATGCCTGTAGACGATGTCGCGGATAAATTTGGTTTGTTCGACCTTCGGGCTGCCTTGGCCGATTTCCTAGAAAGGGAGAAAACTTCTGGGCCTTCTGGCGTGCACCCCATCAGCGGACACCGCAGAGCCTCAGTTAACTCCTTGCTGCCCTTTACTGAACTCCAGGTCTGGTTTAAGGTTCGGATTCAGAACACTGAATTCCATGACGCCGACGTGATTCTTCCAGCACAAACACTTCACTGCGCACCCCCTGACATGCGCTGGAGTTATGGACGGTATGATACAGCCATCGTCAACGTCGATGCGGGGTTCAAGTGGCCCGAGAGTGGTTTGAAAGGTATGTACATGTGCTCTGCGCACATTATGACCCTTCACCTACTCATCACTATATGCTATAGGACACAATGTATGTCAACTGCGACTTATCATGCGTCCTCTTGGCCGTAAAGGTACAGAATGGCTGTGGACAGATCGATTTTTAGTCTACGCGCAATGCTATGACCGAGTTGGTCGAGACGCAACGCAACTCGATATCCTCAAGAGAGCAAAGCGTGCCAATAATCAACGTCTTGGTAGCATCGTTCCACTCAGTCAGCTTCGCACATTTGTGCATCTCATACCCCGTTTCGGAGAAGCAGCGGACCGTCGATTAACTCAGTATAATTCCTCGGAGCTCTCTAACGAGTTCTATTTGAATAAATACTTCGATAAGAACACTTTCTTCCCTTTATCCCTTCCTTCGTAGATAAGTGGTAGGGACACGTGGCAGAGCGTGGGCCAATGAGATGTTATGTAAGTCTGCTGTTCGGCGTCTACCCTCCTCCCGAATCCACGGTGAAATATGTGACAACTTGAAGTTAAATGCTCCACAATAGACGGCGTGCTAAAACCACTCGGTTCCCTACCACCCCCCAAGAATGGCTGTACTGTTGAAGATATGAACAAGTTTATGAGCTCTGAACTTTCTGGAGCCATCGTCAACGAGTGCCTGGACCAAAGCAAAACGCATACTGGCGCTGAACGTGAACTCGGATTTTTGTTAGATGTCATTTTTGCGTCTTTCGCCGAAGAAGTTGGCCCTATAGTTCGGGCTGAAAATCTTTTATTATCACCCAAGTCGTTTAATGATTCCAAGATACTCGTAGGTAATAATTTGAATAGACGAGGTTTGGTGCTGACTAGGAGCCAAGGCACATATAGGTGTCACTAGTACTAGTTCACGTACCGAGCCAATCCATCTCTACAATGCCACGAGAAAAACCTGGAATTGGGACCTCTTCGTTGGCACAAAGGCTCAAACCGGTCTATCTGACGAAGCGCGCGTTGCTTTGTTTTTGAATACCATCGCAAGCGCAATAGCTTCTGCCGCCGATCCCGCCGATCTAACCATCTCCGAATGCAACCAGCGTTACTGGATGTCCGAGTGGAGTAGTCAGTGCATGACTGGCTCGACCGGATATCAACGCAAGCCCGATCTCATCCTCGTCAGCAATCCAGTTATGCCCTGAGAGGAAGTGTCATGGCTTACTCCCAAGGTTATCGGTGAATTTACGGCGGAAGCATTCCAGCCAGCGTCTCGTCTTGGAAAGACTATCGACACCAAGGCTTACCTTGTTTTGGTGGATCAGCCATGGAGACACTTCGTCCTGGGGCTGTCGATTGCTAAGAACGAGCTTCGAGTTCACTTTTACGATCATTCCGGTGGTGCTCTCTCCCCTGCATTCAACATACACGCTGAACCCGATACATTTTTGCATATTCTCTCCGCCATGGTGTTCAGCATTCGTTCGTGCATTGGTTTCGACTTGATGATCGAAATCACACTACCCATATCGTATACTCGTAGGCAGGCTGCTGCGCTCCTCGCTATAGCCTCGAATGAGGCATGTGCAGCCGATGCAGCTGCCTCCGTTCAACCTGAGGCGAGATCCGGGGTTAAGAAAGAACTCGAAATTATTGCCACCGCAGAATCACCCAAGACACCTGCAGCCCCTTCATCACCACTTCCTCGCCCCGAAATCCTCTCAAATGTATTGTTGGGTACCCCGCCGTCTGACGTGGACACTCAGGACAAGACAACCGTGGTCCCCTCCTTACTCACCACTCAGGCTCTCCTCACTTCCCCATCTGATGCGGATACACAGAGTAAGACTACTCTCCCCCTCACCACCCGTTACTCATTTCAAACTAGATATTTTGTCATCTGGTGTGGATATTACTGCCCCTTTGACACCTGGCACCCACCTCGAGACCCCCTCACAACCGTCGCCTCTGGGAAGTACCCCCAACGTGCTGCCTCAATCCGATGCGGACACCCAGCCCAAGACAACTACAGCCCCCTCACCACCTGTCCGCAAACCGCCACCGCCACTCGAACCCTTCTCATTATCCGCGACACAAGCAAAGTCTGATGTGGAGATGCTACTGCAGACAACTATAGCGCCGTCATCACCCATCCCCGAACCAAAGCTACAACTCACACCGTTATCACCTGCCCCTCAATCACTGTCTCGACTCAAATCCCTTCAACTATCGGCCAGCCCTGCTCAGTCACCCATGGCCTCCTCGTCCCCTCTCCCTGAACCGCAGTTGCGACACGAACCACTCGTAGTGCACTCGAAATCCGACGCTGATGCGGGGGCACCCTCTGCACTAGTAGCGCCGTTATCATCCATCCCCAAATCATCGTCCTCACTCAAGCCCCCTCAAAAACCACCTATTCTCATGCAATCACAACCTGATGCGAACACACAACCAAAGATAACCGTAGCCCTCTCGCAACCTGTCTCCGAACCGCCCGCCCAACAGGGGGTATTCTTACTCGATTCCGATTCATCTCAACACAAACTCCCACCGCCATCCGTCGAGCCATCGTTTCCAACCGCTTCTCCTCCGGAAATGTTGATGTGCATCGGGAAGATTTGGATGCGTGAAACAATGTATGAGATAATTGATATTCTGTTTTCCAGCACTGGATTTCTCGGACGGGGCACTGTCTGCTACCTAGTACGGCGTGACGGCGAATACTTCGTCATCAAAGACCACTGGGTACAAAACGACCACGTGGCACGGTATCACGATCCGTTCTATGAGGTCAACATGATGAAACTCGTTCAAGGGATCAAAGGTGTGCCAACTCTGATTGATTTCTGGGCAGTCGAAGTCCTTCCTGGCGTTGCTGATGTCACCCAACGCTATCGTTCTGAGAAGTGGTGGTCGAAGATGAAGTCGACGAGAACCCACGTTCGTATCGCTTTGAAGCCTTGGGCTCGTCCACTCACGATGTTCAAAACGAAAAAGGAGCTTGTTATGTGCATACGGGATATTTTACTAAGTATGTCTTCTTGATCCACGATTCATACGATACATTACTTACGGAGCCATCATCAATAGCTCAACAGGAAGCAGTCGAGGAGAGGGGTGTCCTGCACCGAGATTGCAGCATCAATAACGCAATGATTCATGACATGGGAGACGGTGCACATGGTTTACTCCTCGACTGGGAGTTTGCAGTACAGATTAACGTCAAGAATAAGTATGAAGTGGGCGGGACAGTAAGTTGACAGATTCGCTCTTCGTATCATTTTCTTACACGTGCTTAGGGCACTCTCCCATTCCTTTCTACGAATCTTTTGGACCAGCTCAAAGGCTCTTGTGTCCCAGAGGACTCTTCGTCATGGAAAAGCATGTCCCTGCATAGTCTCCGAGTGCAAACTTCTACCACCATCACGCACACTTACACAGACGACATCGAGTCCCTTTTTTACGTGTTCATATGGATCCTTGTGCTTTTTGACGGCCCACTCGGCCATGAGCGAGAGGGGGTTGCACACAAAAACACATTACTTTCCTTCTGGAGCGAGGATGCCGCTACGAACCTCGAGACTGCAAGATTTGCGAAGTTCACTTTCTTGGTTTCCAAGCGAAGTGAGTTGTGGTCACAGATAGCACCGTATTTCATGGATCTGCTTCCTCTGGGGGAGGCCTGGCGCACACTTCTTGGGAGTCATATTCGTGAAGAAACTCTTGTGTCGTTTGCTGAGGTCATCCAAATCCTAGATAACTTCTTGAAGGACCTCCCCGACGAGAAGGCCCTGGATATAACTATGACGATGCGTGACTTCACGGAGCGACAGCAAGTTTTTGCGGACGTCTTATCACATCGCCGGCGTGCCAAGCCCACTAACGAGGGCAACCCCAATGCCAAAGCTGGTTCTAGTAATACTGCCATCGAAATCGTGCCTCAGGCTGCCACGGCGGCGAGTGCTACTCGTGCCAGTGCAGCACCGAAACAACGTTTACGCAGTAAGGTCAGAAGCATGGGGAACCCTCCGTACCCCGTAAAGCGGTTCAAAGCAACGTAGATGTAATTCGGTCCTGTGTATGTAAGTATATTTAAATTGTTGGTCTACGTACATAATTGCATTGCCCATCGACGTAATTTTGCTGTCGGTCAACTTTGTCCGAGTCACGCAGATTTATTGCAGGTCAGCTTAAACTTTACATCGTTTCTTGTTCTCATTTACAAACGTGATGGCCTCCCACCCTCGTAACCCCGTGTCACCCCACAAGAAGTCGAGGGTAAGGTCGTCTAAACGACATTTAGAGGACGATGCGGGTGGCTCGCAGCTCAAGAAGGGTAAACGAGGCAAAAATCACGCTTCTCAGGCCACTGACAATGATGCTCTGGGCGACGTTCGTCACAGCAAACGAGCTGGGGCTGGATCGGGTGGGTGGACCTTACAGATGGAAAAAATCGGTGCTGCCCTTGAAAAGCGACCGGAATTGTCTCCGAGAGTGTCAGACGCAGCCGGAGACCTACCCGAGAATCCGCTTGCGCCCCCGCAGAAGAAAAGGCGCGGAAAGGCACGGGTTAGTTGCCACTAGTTTTGTCTGTAGTAGGTATGAGCACATCTGACCATTTGCATAAGCCACATCAGCAAATACAGGATTTCACCATAGATGCCATAGTGCCATAGTATTTTTATAGACACACCATAGTCTTCATATCCTCATAGTTACTCCAGAGTAGCACACACTATGGTTAGACCATAGTCTGACCTTAGGCTATATTTACACAATTACCTGCCCTGGCCTATAATAGCACTGGACAGTGTACAAGCTTGACTCACTGCCAGTGGCAAATATCAAAGCACCAATATTACCCTTTATTCTTACACTACCATATTACAAATAGCCTTCAGTGAAAGCATAGATCACACTTTCATGTAGAACAGAACACAACATTGCATTCTCACAACTCTAGTACTATCTACTATCACCCCTTATGTACAGCAACATCATGACACTCCAAGCACAACACAGATAGCAGAGTCATGATGAGGCAAGTCTTGATTCGACTGAATGCACCAAAAAAATGAAACTGTTAATTGGAACAGAACCCATTCGAACACTCAGGCTGACAGACTCACCATTACTATTCAAGTTGATGATGACTCCGAGTCAAAGTGCCAGCGGTACTGTCTCAGGGCTAGGTATATACCATCGAGGCTCCTCCTCCATTCCGAGCACACTCTTCCACTTTGGTAGTTGGCATGCGACGGCAGGTTTCTTCTTTGGGTTCCAGTTATTTGCAATCGACAAGCAGTGGCTCCATCCGTAAAAGGGCTCGTCCGGGTCGTCAAGAAAATGCCGCTGCAGCCCAGGCAAGCGGGAATATAGGTATAAGAATACGGCACTTTCGAGCGAGTCGCCACTCATATCTGGAAGCTCAAGACCTTTGTCCTTTCCGAATTGGACCACCCAAGCATGCGACACCTTGTATCCGTAGACGTGGAATGGATACCTGACAGCTGGGGGAAGTGGTGATTTGGACGCGACATTGCTAGCAACAGCAGAGGTGATCATAGTGGTATCTTCCGTCGTAGACCTGGAAAAACGTCAGAGCAAGGAATGACAAACTCTTGAGGACTCACATGGAGGAAGCGTAGCTCATTCGTGTCTGTGGCACTGTCAAGAATTCGGACCAGTATGTTGAACTAAGCATCACGTGGTTCAGGGCACCCGACCGCTGTTTTGAATCCGTTTCTCACAGATCGGCGTGTCCCCAGATCTCCAAGATCAACAAGCCTTTGTTCCAAATTCGGCCGCTTCTTACCCCAGAATCACTACCTCATCATGGTCGCCACGTATAAGAAAGATATGTCAGTTGTGTGAGCTGTCCAAATCATGCTTGATTCAGACCGCACACATTTTCGACTCCCTGGTCACACCCTCAACCCTCATGCTGAACGCAAATGCCTCCTCTCGTTGCTCTCCGCCTTTAGTAGACAATGGAACCCTCGTAATCTGGAGGCACCATGGTACGAACCATGGTCCCAAATTCTCTCGGATCTTGTAGCAAACCTTCCCTCATTATCTGTCGCTCCCCAGCCATACCTCTGGTACGACACTACAGCTGAGCCACATACAATCCCCGGATCTCCCCATCTCCTATTCAGCCATGGGGAGCAGCGGGAACAGCTACTATTACCGGATGACATAGACGTTGGAAACACAACCCTAGACTCTATTCGCAGCATCTCCGTTCCATCCCACCGCAATCGGTCACGAATTCCAGACTTTGCGATCACTCGCAAAGTCTCCTTCGTTCGACCTGGCAACACCAGCTCTGTCCCCCACCTCGATCGGCAGGTCACTTACCTCGGGATCCCATTAATAGCCGAGCTGAAGCCGTCTGGTGCTCGCTGTAACGACATCCACACGAGCTTGCACAATGCAGTCAAGCCGATGGGTCTCGTGCGCGATCAACTTTATAAGCAAGCATATCCGAGTCACCTCTTTCGGATGTATCCGCACCAGGAGTCTGTCATACTTATTGCTATCACTGGCTTCTGGTGGTCGTACTGCTGTTATCCACACGTGCTGGGGGAAGAAATGGCACTGGCAGGTGGTGACGGAGAGGGGAGACTCGGAGACGAGCTGGGCACCATAGATGATGGACACTTGGTCAGCCAAACCAGCGTTCATGACATTCTCGGAGGGCTTGACGACTTACCGTGTCTAGACAAGACTCCCACTGAAGCTTTGCAGAAGCACCTGTACGGATTCCCACCCAACCCTCCGCTAGAGAGACTCGAAGCCGGAACCGGGCGCCCGTTGGCACGCTTCCACAGCGTTTTGCCGCAGAACCGGATGAGACTACGAGAGAATGGTTGGTCAGATTACCTTCTCTACAGTACTGAACCATCAAATCAAATACTTAGCTTGATTTTGGATTGGCTGCACTCTGTAGTACACGTTCACTACGACGGGAAGATCGGCTAGGCTGTTCAAATAATGTATCATATGCTAGTAGCTCACCTTGGAAACAAATAGATTTCGTCGTGATAAGTACCCCAATTCCAACTATGGTCTCGATAATAGCCAGTTCTCAGGCCAACGCCGCTATCCGGTGTTGTGACGAACTGGACCCTGACTGCAGCTGGAAGTCTAAAGTATACGTGATGTTGATCGTATCAATATGAGGGTAGGGTTATGGGACAAACCCTTCTAAAATATTTCCGCACCCCCCACTGGCACAGAAATACAGGTCCGATCATCCACTCGATCTGGTGTTGTAGCTCCTTTTGGTCGAGTTTTCTGTGTAATATTTCAATTTAGATGAACTCAACGATGAGATCCTCGAGTTCTCTCACCTGTTATGTGTAGTTCTCCGTGGACCATCGATACATTAGAACGCCTCGGTGAAGAGCTGGAACGAGTGGATGAAAATTAATCACCATATGGGCCAAAAAGAATATGTTACCAGTATCAAGACACGTCAGACATGTCCCAACACCTGAGATATTAGATCAACTCAGAGAGCAGCCAGAGCGAAAGATGGGGAGAACTCACTAAAGTCTGCCTAGATCCTCCAGATGACCAAGACGGATCGAGAGAGTAAGTGCACTAGGTCGAAATAGATGGTCCGAAGAAGGTGAAGGTGAAGGGCTACGTCGAAACGGAGAAGGTGCAGCGGGAGGAGGGCAAGTGGAAAGGAAATATGTACATCAGAGATGATACCTGTAAAAGACAGTCCTAGAAACCTCACAGAGCGACCAGATACCACAGCGATGTGAACGCCACAAGTTGAGGACGAGCCAAACTGTGGGGAAGAAACATACCAAGCTGAATGGTGAGGCTATCTATGCAAGCCGCCCGAAGAATGCGCCCGAGTGAACGTGCCGGAGTATTACCAGAGTGTAACGGAAGACCCAGGATGCATGACGAACAAATACTGTACCAAAATGGCGCCTCGAAGGATTAGGAGAAGGCTAGGAGGACGGCGCAATGACGCATCACAAGCCGATACGGCTCGAAAGACCTGCTAGCTGGACAACAGGGCCAGTATCAGTGAACCTGAAAGAGGCGAAAGGCACAACATACCAGAGCCACCTGTACCACTTCAAAACCATCCCGGACGTCCCTGCCACAAGCAGAACCCACCGAATTATCGAGGACGAGTCAAAATGAATAAGTCAGTAAGTCAATGCTGTCACTCCGTACAGGTACCACCGATTACTCACCCTGTTACACGATCGTATCAAGACCGTCAGCATGGGTGAGACAGACGGAACATAAAAGCGTACATACCTGAGTCACCCAATCCGCTCTCAGGCGATAACATTGCATCCACCAAACCTACAACATCGTCGAGGGTGAATTCCAAGACAGACTAGACGGGTCAGTTAACCCGCACGAACGCATACACATCCCTTTCAAGTAATCACTTCAGGGCGAGATTTTAGGCGCATCGAACACGTATACTTACACCTAAGGCCCATAGGGTATACCCGTGCCATTGCCTGGGCAACGGTTAAATGTGTTTTCCTTTGTACGGTCGGTAAGGCGTTCTATGAAATGTATAAAGGCACATTTCCGAGTTGTCGATTGGGTGCAAGCACTCGTCCAATTGAGGGGAGATGCTAACTTGAAATCCAATACATAAGTGAGATAGATGCTCATACATGCACAGATGTAAGCAAACAAATGCGCAGGGCAACTTACTGAGTTGCCAAAGAGCTTAGTGGGGTTGCCCGTACGAGAGATGGGGTAGGGCGAGGAAAAGAGAGAAACGCTGTGGTCAGCAATGATATGGTGGGAAAAGGCACGAAAGACGACTATGGACGTGCTCTCGTGAGGTGAGTGAAGTAACTGATGGATCATCGCATCCGTGATCCAAAATAGAAGTATAGAAAGACACAATTGCATGCAAGCTCTCTAATTACAACCTAATCGTATCGTATGTACCGCCACAGTATTTACTAACGAAGATCAATAACATACTCCTCATCACGAGGAACGCGTCTAGCCAATTCTTCATTTACAATCAATAAATGTACCATGACAGGCCAATGGAATAACCCACGAGAAGTACGAGGCTGGCGTGCCGAACATTGTTGTACAGCAGAAGAATGAAGGGGACACCCAGATTGTCGAATTACGTCGCACCATTGGCCGACAGTGGTATTGACGTCCTCCAGCTCCTTCTTGAAGTGATGGATTTTTAAGTGGTGAAGCCGTGTTTGTAGCAACTGCTCTGAAAGCTCACATCTGGCGAGCTTTATTCGGGCCTGCACTATAGCTCGTCTTGCACGAGCAACTTCTAAGTGAATATATGGTGCATCAGGTTCAACCATATAAGTCTCGGATCCCGGGGACTATGTAATCCGAGTCAAGTTGGTGGATGCACAATTACTAATGACTTACCGCCAGGAGGCCTTGTCGGTGTTCAGCCGCGTCAGATACATTGATTCCGGGTAGTTCAGTGTCTGAACCGAGAATATCAACGGTTACCCTTTCCTTTGGGGAATGGGAAGAAGTACTTGGCAATGGGCGAGATGGGAGTACGCATGGAGTTGGTGATCTATTTTGGGGCGCGCCAACGGTAGGAAAACTGGGCATAAAGGATCCCCCGCAACTCGAAGATAGAGTGGATTGGGGAAATGTAGGAGGTGAGTTCATGAGGTCCTCCGGGTTGTCAGTTGCTGCTCGGGAGTTCGTTGAAGGTGGGATGATTATCTAATGTGAGCTTTTCGAGTGCCGAGTCGTCAACGCTAACAAGCACAACATCGATGAGGCTGATCAGATTGCCTAGCATCTACGGAAACATGTGTTCTAGTGAAGCAGTTGCCTGTAGTTTTCTTTGTAAATTTGTTGGGGTCACTATATTGACCATCTCCTTGAGTGTCCAATACCAACTCCAACGCTATAGCAAGAATGCAGCAACGACGACTCAGTCAAATAGGAGCCACCTGTGGAATTTGTCAGAACAAAACAGTCCAAGCGCACGAAGAACTTACGAGTCTCCAGAGGAGGCCCCAGACGAGCCAGAGAATCTGAGCTGCCAAATGGCTGTACCGGACGACTCAAATAATGTCGGGGAATGCACTAGCGGAGAGAAGAGTGGGTATATTAATATGAACATACCAACCGGAAGGGACAGCGAATGGAATAGGTTATGACGCATTGAGAACGATGCCCCGGGGCCACAGGAACACTTACAAATAGAACTGGTAAGGGAGGAGAAACCGAGGGTAGAGCCTCCGAACAACGTTGCATCCTGAACCCAAGTTTTCGCGGTTGGGCATGCCCTCCTTTCCTTTCATGTCAAACCGTCCAAGCGACCATCGGCGTCGTTAGACGTTTGAATTCCCGTCAGTCCTTGGATTCGATGGGACGTACCTCCCATTCAAGGGTCATTGATCATATCCTTGGCCTTCGGGATCTCCATTCCTCGTCTGTGTCTGTTCGTTGACCATTCGTGCCGTCAGAAAGTTCGATCTGTTCCTTGACACTTCTGTCAGTACGAGGCCCCACGTGTGACGGCGATTCCAACGATACGTTCTTAGCACAGATGTGCGTCACGGTTCGTGCAGTGTGGGGGAGAGTACCAATCTACAGGGGAGTCATTCCTGGGCTCGCACTCGGCCTGGATGAGTGATCGATCATTCAGCTGTGCTTCTGCTTCTTGCGGAACAAGGGGTGCTCGGATGTTGAATCGACACAAGAACCATGATAGACATAATCACCGTTCATTTCTCTGAGAGACATATTCAGGGATGGTAGGCGAACTAAGGTAATTGGTCTTACCGATGAGTCAAAGTCTACATGGTTGCACCGGGTCGTTTCGATCAAACATGGACATGCGAAGGAAACTCACGATCAGGAACGAGGGTGGTGCTACACCACGTCAACTACATGTCATAGCATCTAGTGCTGAAAAGGGGAAGGAATGCATTTGACCTCAGTTTTTGGGAATGGGGATTTAGTATGTACGGCCAGGACTCATGTGCACGAACAAGTTGTTGATCGGGTAAATCGTTACTTGTAATCCGTCATGAGTCAGCTTATCGGTGAATCTGGACGTAGTCACTGGTCGCGGTTGGGAAAATTGTGACACCTCCGCATCTGACACCTCGACAACCGAGCTTCAGGTTCTTACTAGCTCGTTGACCATAGTATCCTGAAAGTCAAACTATGCCTCGGTGCCCAAGCTGCAGCAAAATTTTACCGTCAGACAACGCCATTGTACGACACATGAATCAACCCTCCTCTCGCTGCCACAGCTGGGTTGACCAGCTTGTTCGAATTGGCGAATTGGTTGAACCTGTTACGATTTCGACTTTTACCCCTAACCTCGACGGTCACTCCAACTTTTTACCTTATGTTTTCTAACTTGATCTTTACTTTCTCTGGTCACGTGACCTACACGTGTTATGCCTCATGGCAAGGCTGTACTCGGAACCCATTCCGATTGGCCGCCACATTTATGCTTCTATCTTTCATTTCCGATATCAAGGCAGTGCCTTATCTTCTTACCTATGACTCACCCGCCTCATGCTAGACTCATGTCGCATAGCCATTCCTTATCATCCAATCATTGATTTTATCCTTATCATCGTACGACTTCCCTAGTAGGAAATAGGTACAAACATGTACAAACCCTAGTTAGTATATAAAGGCTCGATGCCACCTCCAGAGACTTCAGTAAAGTTCTCTTGGAGTTTTCGCCTCTCTTGAGTGACTTAGCCTCTTCCTTCTACACTCTTACAAGCTCAAGTCTTAGGCTTGTTTCAGAACCAGTAGTCGAACGAGAAAGTCGCCCCGCAGTCTTGACACAACTCAGAGATCGGGACCCACTAAGTGTATGGGACTTCGACAATCTGATGGACGTGGATGCAGTTCCTCAACAAAATCCGGCCACGGTGGATGAGTTTCCAGGCACTGCCGCGGCTTCTAAGCAAGATCGGTCAACATTTCTTCACTGCTTCGATCAGGACCGGTTTTCGGAAGAACGACGCTCAAATCTCTACTACCCATTTGCATCTCGTGCGGACTGGGAGCTCGGGCTATGGCTGACGCGATCCGGGCTCAGTATGGCCGCCATTGATAGCCTGCTCTCTCTCGAGTTTGTAAGTCCTATGACATCTGGTATTCGCGATGGCTTCTGAATATACACAGACGAGAACGCTCCCTATCTCGTTTCGGACGGCACAGCAGTTGCGTAGCATAGTGGAACTCCTTCCAAGCGGACCTGAGTGGCATTATCGCGTCTTGCAAACGAAGCCCACTAAGTCGCCCGTAAGACTATTTTACCGTGACACGGTTCATTGCCTCGAAGCACTCTTCAACCACCCACTATTCCATGATAAGATGGACCTCATCCCTCGCCGCGTCTATCGAACGGCAGAGCGCCTTGTCCGTGTGTATACCGAATGGATGACAGGAGATGTTGCTTGGCAGATGCAGGTGGGTTTCCATTACTTTCCTCGGCCTTCAGGTGTGTGAACTATTACTTTAGAGCGAACTACCAGAAGGAGCTACTCTCCTTGGCGTTATCCTATCCTCCGACAAGACGAACGTTTCCGCCCTCGTTGGTGATCGCTATGCCCACCCTCTTCTAATCAGGCTTGCGAATATTCACCTGTCAACTCGCCTCAAACTATCGTCCGATGCCTTTCTCCTTGCGGCACTTCTCCTGATCCCAAAATTTATTCACAGGTCCAAACGCATTCGAGGTCTACTCAATGATTGGCTGATCCACGAGTGCCTCGATATCATATTGGCTCCACTGAAGACTGCAGCTCGTATCGGCGTCATGATGAATGATCCCGTTGGTAACCTTCGACGTTGTTATACGCCCCCCGCCTCATATATCGCTGACACTCCAGAAACTTGCATGCTCGCTGGTGTGGGAGGAAAGACATCCCCTGTGACTACTGCCATGTACAAGCAATTCGGTGACGCTGCGCGACACCCCCCGCGTACAAAGGAGCACACATTGGAACAACTTCGCAAGATTACGATTGATCCTGAAGATGTAGAGCGATATCTCGTGGCCGCACAAGAGTACCGGTTGAATGGCGTTGCTTTTCCCTTTTTTCGGGACTGGAGAATGGCTGATCCTTCACATTTCCTAACTCCAGAGCCACTCCATGAATGGTATAAAAGATTCTGGGATCATGAAGTCAAGTGGTCGGTCAACATCATTGGCGCTCAAGAGTTGGATTTCCGTTTCGCCGTTCTTCAACCTTCTGTGGGATTTAGGCATTTTGGGGAGGGCATCTCCCATCTCAAGCAGGTCACCGGGAAGATGCAAAGGGATGTGCAATGCTATCTCGTTGCGGTGATCGCTGGGGCTGCCCCCGCCGGGGTTGTTCTCGCCATTCGTTCTCTCCTTGATTTTTCTTATGTTGCACAGGCACCGGAGCTCGACGACGATGATTGTAACAAGCTACATTCATCACTGAGCATTTTTCATGAGAACAAAGCACACATAACCAAGGCTGGAGGACGCAAAGGCAAGAAGGGTATCATATTCAACTGGCATATACCCAAACTAGAACTGCTCCAACATGTTATACCTTCTATTCGGAACTCGGGCGTCCCATCTCAGTGGACCGCTGACGTCACAGAACATGCGCATATCCTGATGATCAAGAATCCTGCCCGAAGGAGCAACCACGATGATGTGGATCCCCAGATTTGCAGGTACCTCGACCGTCTCGAAAAGTGTTCGAGATTTGAGCTCGCAACTTCTCTGCGGGAACAGCAAGGTGCTCACAGACGGATTGATAGCACTGAGAATGACGGGGATGGTGACGATGATGGGGATGGCAATGTCAGTGATGATTCGGATGATCATATTGAAGAAGATGTTCGCCTCTTCCGATCAGTAGCAAAGCTGGGTCAACCAAAACGTTTTCCGACCAACCTTTTCACCAAAGCGCTTGGTCTATCTGACTCGAGATCGCTTCCTGCCTCTGCTCGAATCCCTTTCCCCTCACGGACCTTCATCACCGGCAGTAGTGCAATCAATCTGGCCAGGGACCCCAAGATCTGCCGAGGAACCATTGATACAATCGCTAAAGACTTCCAGATCCATGATCTTCAGAGCGCTCTTGGTGACTATCTTGTACGTCAATCGTCGAAGCTACCACACACCGTTGGTGGACCACGCTCCTCTACACATGACTGTACTCTTCCGTTCAGTCATCTTGCCGTCTGGTACATGATTCGAATTCAACAGAAACCGTTCCATTCCACCAGTGAACTGGAACCCGCGCAAACAGTCGTCGCCTCCCCGCCTTCCACTTCCTGGAAACATGGTCGATTCGATGCGGTGATATTCAACATTGATCCTGAGAAGCATTGGCCACGATCCGGGCTCTCAGGTAACGAGGCTTGGATTTTATCGTATGCACTGAATCATTACCCACGTAGGTCACTCGGTTGGAGAGCTCCGACTCATTTTCCGTCCAGTACCACCTCGTGGTCGAAAACCTTGGTGGTGCAAGAAATTTCTTATCTATGTGCGACGTTTTGATATAGTTCCTCAAGGTGGGAGTCAGCTGGACCCAACTACATCCATGCATGTCCTACGACGTGCGAAGAGGGCAAATGGAGAACCTCTCAGCGATGTCATCCCGCTGGACCAAGTACGCTCCCCTGCCCACTTAGTCCCACGATTCGGAAAAAATGCCAACAAACGCCTTTCATCGACCAATAGTTGTGCGCTATCCAGGGAATTTTGGCTTAACAAATATTGGGACAAGGAAACATTTTATGCATTGTCCAGTTCCACGTAAAGGTTTTATTTTTGTGTTCGAATTCGTAATTTACATTACTGTGTAGATAACTCCTTATATCACACCTTACTCGCTAAAGTTTCTGGGTTATGCGTTGCAGGAACTGTTCACATTGAAACAGGTGCGATCGCGTGATGAACTCGTTTCCCACCCATCACGTGCTGCGTTCATGGTGCGTTTGTGACCTTGGTCCTTCATAGGTTATTAGGTCCAGCGGATCGTGTCAAAGGCTACTGATGAAACATTCTCGGTCCTCCAGTTTGTGAGAATCCCATTCCGTCGCCGCTTCTTGCATTTTAACCACCCACTGGGTAGATTGTCACTCATCGCAACAACCAGCACACAATTTGTTGATGGAGTCATTAACAGGCCCTTCGCCCAACCTTCGCCAGTGGCTATCAGCGAGTTTTGCTCTGGATTTTTGAAGCTGTGCGTCTCCAATAATTTCATCTCCACAGATTGTTCATGACAATGCTTTGGATACCACAAGGCGAGGTTACAGGACGTCTTCGTTCGAGGAACGGTTGAAGTACTTAAACAAGTGTAGCAGCTCGACTTGGAGAACCGTTCGTAGGTCTTACTAATGATACAGGCCTGTTCACATGTCTGATCTTTCGTAAAACAGGCTTTTGTTAAGGCTGGTCGATGAAGCTACGCCGGATGCCACTGTAGAGATGTTAACATATTGGTGACGAACCTTGCTACAATCCTTGTACGTGTTCCGTTGCTCCTACTTGGGGACGATTGTTTCACCCACTCTACATATAGATGGTGTTCAACGTGTGTCCAACTTCACGGTTCAGCTGGGAAAGGTTCCTCGACTCGAACTCTGTGGTTTCACTGCACTGACGCGTACGAGCAAGGATGCATCAACCTAATCGGTCATGTCCAACATCGTCGCGCGCCACCCTTCCACCTCATACCACCTCGGCTTGCCCTCGAGCGGTGGTGAAGAATTGCAGGTGTTTTCATCGTAAGATACGATCACAGTTCTCTTCCCTCTCTCGACTCATACTCTTGAAGACCGATCGTCTCCGTGCCCAGCAATCCGATATTCTTGCTGGAGAACCTGCCGTTCGTAATGAAATGGCTCGACTAGAGGCTGTAAGAGGTGTTTGCCGTGATGTCATAGCCAAGTTACGGAGCTCAGTTCAACAAGCTGAACGGAACCTCTCCGAGTTGCATCGCAAGGGTGACCTCGAGGCAGACGAGTTTGTTTGTTCCACAAGCAAAAGGGCCAAGCCATTGCACTGATCGATGGTGCGACCAGGCTGGTGCACACCCCGAGCGACACCTACAGCAAGCTCAACGGATCAGTGCACGTCAAGACGAAGAATCAAGACACGAGGTTCGTTCCCTGTATGAAACAAATCAATCTCTCGTCTACATTTACGTGCGTCTCCACTTTTCCCCTCCGAGTCTCTTGATCATGATCCCATTCAGAGGCGCCTGCCCAATCAACCCCATGGAATCGAGTTCCTAGGTGAAAATGACCGTACCAAAAGGATCAATATACCGTCTGCGTCAACACGTTCCGTCCCCCGCCCGACCAGAAAACCGAACACGAAATGGATTTCTCGCTCGGGGACATCTTCATGCCAACGTCGCCACCGTGTGCATTGTGTCTCTCTGCTCGGTGCAAGCGCTCACCTCGTGTTGACAGCTTCAACTTTGCAACAGATTGACAAGTGGGATGTCGACGCAGGTGCCATTTTGATATGGGTATGTTTTTGGTATCTCTTTTTGTCTTTCTTTTTTCGCTTGAATTGAATTGAGCTAGCATAGTCCACAATCTCCAAGTTGGTTCTAGCTATCGTCGGAATCATGCTGAAGTGGGCAAACGAAGTTGTGAGGGCCGGTGGGTCCACTCAAAAAACACGCTCCTACAAAGAGACTCGGTGAAGGCGTGCTCGCAGTAAAGGTAGACGGGAAGATGCGATAGCACTACGAGTAAGCCATTTACGAAACTACGGGGGTCTCAGTTCGAGGATGAATGATTTGCAGGAAACAATCTCCCTGAGCCAGCTCGGGCATAGCAAAAACACACGATATCACCCTGAAAAAAATAAAGAACTGCCTGGACTGGTCAACAACGCGGTTCCACACCTACATAGGGTGGAGGAATCAGGATTGCGGGGCTGCCAGTGAGAACCAGCCAATGCGCCTATCTGTCACGTTTTCAGACGTGTTCATTAGCCGGTCGGTACGCGCCTGTCCCCTTATGTACAAGCGAGTCATTGGTTGCTTTTCTTTGTACATACAAACTTGAAGTACGTTATCTCAACACTATCCGATTCTGACATGTTCTGTACACTGAGTATAAATTTTAGAATACTCACTTACGGCTCTTACCACGACCACCGACGGCGACCATGGCCGCAAAGTCGCGCAAACGCCAGACGGCCGACGGTGACGAGGTGCCTATTCTACCCAAGAAGGCACGGACAAAGAGTCCTGCACGTCGAAGTGGTCGAAGTACAAAGGGCTTGGGAGGTGCTATGGAGCAGCTCAGAAAGGTTGGGGCGGCAGTTTCTAGTGCTCAACGGCTGGAGAAAGTCGACCAATTTGCTGCTGCTGGTGAAGCTCGCAACCCGATGGCACCTGAGTCTCCCCGTCGGAAGTCACAGATGGTAAGTTTTCTTATCGCTCTTCCATCCCAACACTCCTGGGCCCTACTTACTGATAAAAACTCACAGTCCCATGTTGAACCGACTGTCGCCAGGATTTCTGACCAGAGGGTGAGAAATCAGCACGTGAGCACTGTTGCTCATTCCTCCTGGTTGTACTGACGTTTAATTATACTAGCCGTTGTCCCCCCCACGACCGAACACCCTCGCCAACGGCAACAAGATTCTCGCAGAAGCGCGAGCACACTATCATCACGAGCTCCTAAAGGGTCCAATCGAATCTGATGGAGAATGCTTCCCCAGCAGCATGGACGATGATCTTGGGGCAAATGACTCGGAGGGGGAAGATGAAGATGGCGGAGATGAAGATGAGGGAGGAAGAGGTGAGGGTGATGTTGTTACAGACGACCAGGGCTTTGGGATGGAGCTCAGAGGATTAGGTGACGGAAGGACGGTAAGCATGCATTCTATGTTCGATCCACCGGCTACTCGAATGTATATTGATGAAGTTTCTCAACCCTGGTTACATCGAATGGTAGGATCATGACGAGGTACGCACCACCATCGGTATTGACCTGACCAACTAACCACTGAGTAGGATATTAATCTTCTCGACGAACATCATGCTAGAACCCGTCCGCCCCGTCCGCCCCGTCCTGCAGACCTGGAGGCATTACGACGGCGGGTTGATAACCATGATCCGGTGACCACCGACGACGAAAACACCAGGCCTCGCAGCACACGCTTCTCGAAGACGCCAAAGAAAGACGAATGTACCGACCCTACTCAACTTGGCTTCTATCCTCCCAAGTGGAAGGATTTTCTCAAGGAATGTAAAGTCGAAACTCGGATGTACGCAGCCATTCGTGATCCCTGGCCTAGAAACAGGCAAGCTGCTGTTAATGGCTTCATCACTGAATGTCTGGACATGACGATTGCGAAGTGGAGAAGGGAGGAGCGATCAGTCGAGAAAGGGTTTTACCCTAGGTACAAGGGATCTATGCTTTCTTTGGTATCCTTCGTAGCGTCTTCGTGCAGTTAAGCTGAATACTGAATATTATTTATAGCTTTTCGAGGACATCGCCTCGTGGCGCGGAGAAATCAAGAAGGCGGCGAGAATATCAGTCCGCGCTCACTACGATATCTTTCCCCCGCGAGGTTCCGATCTGTCGAAGACCGCCACTCGTCGATATATCAAAGTTGCTGCTGGCCAACTTATCAGCAGGTCTTCATTCGCTCACGGAGGCAAGGATGATGAAGTATGCTCTTACTCTCCGTTCAATCGTATACTGAATACTATTAGGGTCATACTAACAATTTTGGCCATCCTGCAGTGCGAGATCTTTTGCATGTCTTCTTGTTTGGCCGCGACAATCGCATAGGTAATCTGCGGCCTGGTGAATTTGGCACACGCATCCCAAATGGTACATTATGCTTGGCTGTTACCGCAGTAAGTTTGAAGCAAGCTCAAACATCCATTGCCAGTTGCATTCCTAATGTCGATTGTATTGACAGATTAGATGTATCCTTGACGGATACAAGATGTATGGCAAGGCTAAGTTTCCTAACCTTTCAGGAGATCTGTATCGCCCCAAGTGGGTGAAGTTCTGTGGCCTCGTCAAGGACCTTGAGGATGATGAGCTACATGGCCAAAAGCTTGATGACATGTGTTGCGAAATTGCTCGGACTGGCAGGTAAGTTTCTCTGCATGATTATTACAGGCCTGAATCTAATTGCCAATAGAATGGGTAGTGGACATGATGATTCCAATGGGGACACAAGTGACGATGATGAGTATGCTATAGTAATTGACTAGATATCTTGTGGATTGTTGGTTGAAATCATAAATTGCTGGTTGAGGTATTTCTGTGTTGAATTTCACTAGAGGTTATGCTGCTGGAATTTATATACTCTTAATTTAGCCATTACTTGCATTGACTGTTGCTTCCAGTCATAATATTGTATGTTTGCACTCTGATGAACTTTTATATTCTTTTAAACTGATCAATGCTGTCATATCCTAAGAGGTTCCCAAATTGTAGTAGTGTCTTTCTAATACTTTTAGTCTTTCAGTGTCATTAACAATTGCACATACACTCAAATTGCTCAACACTCTTTATATCCTTTGGATTTGATTGACACTTTGAAATGACTGGTATTATTGAAAAGATCTTGATAGTCTCTGTATATAACTGGTGTGTATTTTTCATGGATAATAGAAGAGGCTTGTGCATGTAGTAGTGCTGTGAGAGCACTATGAAAGTACTGTCATATTACTGTCTACATGGACCCTCACTATGTGCACTATGACACTGGACAGTACTGTCTGCCACTGGACACCAAGCCCTGTATTTGCTGATGCCAAGTAACCCTCCGCCGCCGTACCTTCCTGCTCTACAAGTGGATCAAAGTTCTATAGACCACAACAGCCAGGCAAGTAGTCGCGTATGACCCCATTATTAAACGATGCGCTCACATCCAACTAGTTGAATCCATCATTCCATCAACCTCTTCGTGATCCTCGTTTTGGCTTCTCTACCAGTGCTCCAGTCATCCTGCTGGGCATGGAACCTGACCTACAGAGTGTCAACAATCCATACGTCGCTCAGGCTCGTTCTCGACAAGCCACTCAATTGTCCACGTCTTTAGCTCTACCTTCTCGGACCACTGGTCCCAACATGCCTGACGCCTCTACTAACCCCGGTTATCCCCTACAGGTAGCACATATACCTGCGCCGTCGGCACTACCTTCTCGAGGTATCGTCTCCAACCAGCCTGACATTCCTATCAATCCCGTGATACTCCAAGCCAGCTACTCCACGCCTCAGAATCCTTCGAAGTCTCCGCCCGCAAGGTGTGCTTATCCAAAGACGCACGAAGCGTTCGAGAGGGAGTCAAGCACGTCGACTGAAGAGTCGAGCAGCGGGGAGCAGGACTCTTTGGATGGTGACGATGACTTGGATGATATGCCTGATGTGGGTTGGGCAACAACCAGGCAAGCGAGGATAGCACATCCAGGTTAGCATCTGTCTATGTCAGAGGACCGACTAATATTGTCTTTTCAAGGGTTTTCCTCCGAGAACACGTCCGTCGCACCAACTCGTCATTGCTCCCTTCCACCCGAGCACGAGTTCACATTCTCACGTGATGAAGATGATCAAACGGCTCTAGATACGCTACAGACAAATGCTACCCATGTAGGTTTCTCGCAGTTCCTTTTTGTACGCTAACCAGCGGTCTAGCGCCACGGCACACCCGAAGACGTGCTAGAACGTCATCACCGGAACAATGGCCATCCCTCCGCTCCCAATCTGAGCCAGCTCTCGTCGTTGGCACATCATTCACAGACCAACGTAGCTCCCAAGGTTCGGGCGCCCCGCAACTCGAAGAAACCGAAGGACGCATCACCAAGTGCCGACTGCCTCTCGTACTATCCGCCCACCTGGAGAGACTGCCTCGAAGACGCCAAAAGGGAATGCCGTGCAGCTCACTCACTGACCAATCCGTTCCCATCATCCGCTCGCGACCTGGACAGTACAATAGCGGAATCCCTGACGACAGTCGTGATTGAATGGCAGAGCCGGGGTATCGCGTTTGAACCAGGTATGTGCTGCATCGAATTGCGCTCGAACATACTTGTTCACTTGACTCAGGATACTGGCCGGACAAGAAGAAAAAAATGGCATCCATGGTAGGCGGACTCAGACATGCAACCACCGTACTGAGTATTCTCTGTTTACTTTAGCTCCTTGGCAATATGTCCACGTGGCGATCTGAACTGAAGAAGGTGGCCATTGCCTGTGCTCTAACCGCGTTCAAACTGGTCCCTCCGGATGATGTTCCACCTCATCAACGTGCCGTGTGGGTCGAGGAAGCTGCAGCAAGCCTTCTTGATCGATCGATGTTTTTAAGAAATGGTTTGGATGACAATGTACGCCCTCTATTTATTTATTTTTGCGTTGATCGTCGTCCGATTCCGATATTAATTGGGCACGTACAGGGAAGAACCAACAACTTTGCGCATCCATCCCTCAAACAAGCTGCCATCGATTTTTTCTACACTGGTACCTATCGCGTTGCAGATAAGCGACCTAATCAATTCCGAAACTCTCTTCCCTTGACGTGTTTGGCGCTTGCTGGGGCCGCGGTAGCTTATCTCTTATTTATTGTTTACTTTTGCTCACTCGTGTCCAGTACAACTGCGTGCTCGATGGGTTTGCTAGAAACGGCAACGGCAAATCATTTCCCAATTTCTCCGCCAAATCTTACAACTCGGTGTTTCTGACCATGTTGGGGATGTTGCAAGATATCCAGAAGGACCCGTACCATGGTACGAAGCTCGATCAGCAGTTGACAGAGTGGGCGAAAGAGGGCTGGTGAGTATATTTATTTGTCAGCGCATGGCCAACGGTTTACAATGATATTAGGGACGCTTTGAAAGGCGTCGATACCGCTGTCGAACGGCACAGCCACTTGCAGATTGCCCTGGATTGATCTTGTTGCTTAGATAGTCTGATGTTATCAGTTTCGGACCTGGATGAATACATGTGATTTCGTACTATCTGCTTTCTGATTGGGCATTGTACTTGGATAAAATGACATTCTGTCAAGAATCTATCTTCCTAGTAAATACTTGATAGCAATACATAGTACCTAGTCTTTGTTACACCCTGCACCATTCAAAGGCTCTCAAAGCTGTGCACAGTGTCATATAGTAAAGTTGGGCCTATGAAATACTGTCCAGCCTGGACCTAGCTGTGTAGCTATAATTCCTTTACAGTTCTCTATAGCACTGTCCAGATCAAAGTAGTTTGCTGATGTGCAATCTTTCAGGAAACTGGTGTCCGTGACCAAGGTCCCAGAGGTTTCTCATTACCGCGGCAACACTCTATGACTCATTACCGACACCTTATACAAGAATTCGGGGCTCCAAATGGACTCTGCTCTTCGATTACCGAGTCAAAGCATATCAAGGCCGTCAAGAAGCCGTGGAGGCGTTCTAGCCGTTTTCATGCCCTAGGGCAAATGCTTGTAACCAATCAGCGCTTGGACAAATTGGCAGCCGCACGAGTCTACTTCGAAAGTCATGGTATGCTTGATGGCCCCTTGCTTCAGGTTTCCGAACGCGAGAATGCCAGTCATAGTGCTGCTACCATTACTGGGAACCCTGACACGGACTCTGAGTCCGAGTCCCTTGACTTTGATGAAGGACTTCGAGATCATGGCAATACCGGCACAACGCCCGACCGGGTCTTAAACTACGTTCGTCTAGCTAGGACACCAGGTATAATATTCAACTATAGTAGTATTTTGTCTCACCTCGTATTTGACAGCTCGCAATTATCCTAGAGACATCTATGCGCTCGCACGACGTGTGGAAGTTCCTAATCTCCCCGTGCTTACCGCACATTTCCTGTGGTTCCAGCTTCAGAGAGATGAATTGGAGGAGGATGCTGACTTCGATGATGCAGGACCACTACCCGATCTAACTAATGTGGTGGTCTCTGTGTTTCACAGTGCGACGGCCACATTTTATGCGCCAAGTGATCTCTCCGGGCTTGGTGGCATTCGCTCAGAGTGCATCCGAAGTACGCCATCTTGGCGAAAGCAATCTCCACGCTACGATACTGTTTTTCTTGACAAGGACCCGGACATGCCGGGGATGAGAGGACTTCATGTCGGACGGGTTTTTCTTTTCTTCTCGTTCATCTACGATGGCAGAAAATACTCATGTGCACTCATCCAGTGGTTCACGACTATCTCGGACGGGCCCGACGAGGACACTGGAATGTGGATTGTCCAGCCAGAATTGGACACGGATGGCCAACCAGCACTAGAAGTCATTCACGTGCATACCATTGTATGCGGGGCACATCTCATCCCTGTCTATGGCAGTGATTGCCTTCCGACGGATCTAGACTTTGAGGGTAGAGATTCACTCGACATTTTCAAGGCATACTATGTCAACAAGTACATCGACCACCATGCATTCGAGATTGCCTTCTAGATCACGACGGCCGACTACTGACGACACCTCATGTTCCCACCTCTTCTCTCCACAGATACTATCTTTCACGACACGACAGTGTCGACACTCCATCACTACGAGTCACGATCCTGCCCTTGGTGCGTGCACGCACATCGATCCAACATGGACCGAAACGACACGCTTGCTAATACCCTCCTCACAGACACCAGCTTCACAGCTCAACACTACCGCCACTCCAGCCGTTCATCACCATTCAGGTCCACGTGTCACGCCTAGCGTTCCTGCTTCAAGTTCCGGTGCGTGCACATCGATCCTAGTCGGACCGAGACGTCACATTTGCTAACACCCTCCCCGCAGACGCCAACTTCACAACTCAATGCTACTGCCACTCCAGTCATCCGTCACCCGGGCCATTCAAGTCCACCCATTATGCGTTGCGTTTCGGCCCCTGGTGCGTGCAGGTTGATCCTAGTCGGAATGAGACGATACATTCCCTAACCTCCTCTCCGTCGACGCCAGCTTTACGACTCGACACTATCGTAACCCGTCCCCCTTTTCCTCGTGACCATCCCCTCCTCGCACGACTCGACACTACCGTCACCCTGGTCATCCGTCATTGTTCAGGTCCACGCATCATGCCTTGCGTTCCTGTCTCTGGTGCGTGCGCGTCGATCCTACTCGGACCGAGACGACCATGCCTGCTAACACACTCTCTCCACAGACGCTAACTGCACAACTCAACACTACCGCCACTCCAGTCGTCCGTCACCATTCGAGTCCACCCATTGTATGTTGCGTTTCGGCCCCCGGTGCGTGCACGTCGATCCTAGTTGGACCGAGACGATACGTTCGCTAACGCCATCTCCACAGACGCCAGCTTTACGACTCGACGTACCATCGCCCTGGTCACCTGACATTGTTCAGGTCCACGCATCACGCCTTGCGTTCCTGCCTCTGGTGCGTACACCGATCCTACCCGGACTGAGACGACCATGCTTGCTGACACTCTTCCCATAGACGCCAACTTCACCACCCGACACTACCATCACTCTAGAGTCCGTTCCGGTCCACA
>JBBPUM010000173.1:0-25525 GCA_038094695.1 Chiua aff. virens
TCCCGACGGTTCTGATACTACCCTTGCAGTCCTTCCGCCTGTCCCAGGTCCGCTGCTATTCAACGCAGATCAAAGGATGACGAGAGAAATTTAGCTGTGTCTCTGGAAGCCTCATTCACCCTGGTGAGTCGCTGTTCTTGTCAACAAAAACCATACCCCTTTCCCTCCTGGTTTGTCTTCAGCAACACCGATGAATTGACCGCTTCTTCAGGTTCCTGACTTCGAGCACAATGCATTCACAGATATACAGCGTGCCGCCGAAAGAGATCGCAGTCGTGACAGCACCAAAATGCCAAGGCGGAACTATCAAGCCCACAGAACTTATTTCTCGGCCGACCAACCTGGCCCCACCTAATGTCACCTTCCCAAAGCCAGATCTTGGGCTCTCGGCCGAATTTAAGGAAAGGCCACTCCTGCTTTCGTCGCCGGGGATGACTATAAGTGTCCCACTGACAAACGACCGTTCCCCCGATCCCTTTCTCTTTTTCCAGTGATCTTGGTCCATCTGTGTTGCTCCCCGCATGCCCTCCATTTACTGAAGAAGTCACAAAACTTCCTCGCCCGGTTTCAGCATTCTCCTGCTAAGGAAATCCTTAGTAGCATCAATCCGGCTGGCGATCTCTCCTCTTGCCTCACGGAACTAAATGGCACCGACCACATCTACCCCTTCGTTTCATTACCGCCGGTGACTACACAACGGATTGAACGTCCTACACAGACGGCTATACTGGGTCGACCACTGGTAGCCTCGAAACTACCTACTCTTTCATTCTTATCATCACTGTCGTCAACATTGGCCGACACTTACAGCATCGAAGCTTGCTGGCCCACCATCACCGTACCTACTGTCACAGCAAAGATTCAACCAGTCGGTCCATGTGATCTCGTCGACACGGACGTCTTCTCCTATTCCGCATCAACCCGGCTGGTCGTATACGGCACTTCCATGCCTCTAGTAGAACCCAGCAGCGATTCTGACAAGGATGGCGAGCCAGTTATATCAATTATCCCACCCGCCGTTTCTCTCCCACCTACCGTTCTTATGTCAACCGTTATCTGTGATGATTCCCGACCGGCTCCTTCGTTTTCTAGTCCAACCCGATGGCCCACTGTTGTTCGTCGACATCGTAGCGGCTTGACAGTAGTCCAAGCACCATCTCAAAGCTTAGAACACAGACATTCACCATGATCTGTAGCTGTTTCTATCCTGGGTTCGACCAGTGTCTCTGAACAACACGAAACCGTCACTAAAACACAAACAATACATATGGTACTCCGTCCTTCCGTCTCTCCCTCAATACAGAAAGCGGAAAAATAAACAAAGAATCAATGAGTATATCGTTGGCTCTTCGTTTTCGACCCTAACCCATTGTTATTTAGATATGGGCTTTTGTCATTCTCATTTCTCGCTGTTCCATTGCAACCCGGACGCCATTTATGCAACCCGGTGCTGCATTGGGCAATCCGCGCAGGTGTAGATTTTAAAGAAGCACAAAGACAATCTTGGGGGAACACCCACACCTCGTACAAACCATTTTAGTTTCGTTTTATTTCATTTCAGTTTCATTGATCGTTGCTATTCCTTTCTTACTCACTGGGGACCACCATCAGATTAGGCATGGACATGAACATTATTCTATTCTACATTTTGAATTGGACATACTACTATCTACAGCAGACCTAACATGGCCTTCACCCTCTCCAGTTCAAACTCCCTCGCCGCGATCACTGCACCTTTATCTGCTAGCTGTATCTCAAGTGCCTTGTACTCCCTCTTTGAGGTCAGGAGGTCGGACTCCATGGCCAATACCGCCCGTTTTGTGGCGTCAACTTGTGCACACGATGGTCCATCCGGGGATGTCTTCTTCTGCTTGTTCACCGGTGCTGGTTCGTCGTCGTCGACTTGTGCACGTGATGGCCCATCTGGAGATGTCTTCTTCCGCTTGCTTACTGGTGCCGGTTCGTCGTCATCGTCGTCATCTGAGTTGTCGATCTCAAACACCAGCGGTTGCTTAGGCCGGGTCTTGCGCTTTTCACTTGTTGGATTGGTTGTAGACGGCCCACGTACCGGGAAAACCCTCATGCGACCCGGAGGTACAATGACGGTGGGCTTGACTACTTCCTTGGTCATTGTTGTTGTCATCCCTGCACCCCCTTTCGTCCGTTTGCCGCCCCGCCCACTAGAGTGCTCGCACTTGAGTTTTCCGTGCTTGCAGCTCTCGCACATCTGCTTTGGCAGACCGCGGCATGGCACGCCCAAGCGCGTGCAGTTTCCACACGAGGGATCATGGAGGGGGAGTTCGTCCTTGCTCGTTTTCGCCACTGGTTTGCCATCGGTCGCATCTGGGGTGTCATCGTCGCGCTGGGTGATCAATCCGGTTAGTTGGGAGTGACCCATTAGTCGTTTACCACGCACCTTTCATTTATTGGTTCCTTTGGAACCCTCAGGTTGCTCGCCCTCAATTTGCGCCTCCCCATCCGCCCCTTCATTTTCCCTCTCACTATTCGTTCCCGCCCTGCTTGCTACCTCGACCCCATCCACTGTCTCCGTGACCTCCAGCGTGTTGTCCACCATGTCGTCCGCTGTTTTTTGCAGTGCTCTGGCCGCATCCCATCTGTTCATGGCAGCTCTTGCCTCTTGGATTGCCAAGGTGATGGTGTTGTCAACCCGGGCTTCGACGCCGACATGCTGGGCCTGTCGAAGGCTTTCACTAAGGCGTTTCTACAGGGGATTAGGATCGAGGTTAGTACATGGCGAGGCAAGATCGGTTAACTACGCACCAGAGTATCATCCCACTTTTCTCTCCACATCTCCTGCTCCTCTGCTAAGTCTGGCCCATCACCCGGGATCGTTTTCGCGAAGTCGCGTGCACGTTCGTTGGCGTCCTTGAGTTCTGTCTCGGCGAGGATGCGAGGATCGCGCGGATCGACTGTTTTCTCTTTGGCTGCGAACTGGAGGACGTCTTCTGCATAAGACATGATGAAAGTATGAGGAGAGATAGATGTGGAAGGGTGGTACGTGTTGCATCTAAGTAGTGACCACCCGGGCCGTGCTTTGACCTTTCGAACTCAGCCGCGCGTATGTCACGTGACTTACCGAGGACAATCGGCATTGTCTGAGGACAATTATCAGGTATTGTCCTCACTGGATGTAGGCTATCACCCTTATTTTATTGTCTAGTGATCCCCTTCCCTACACTCTACTAGTGTTGTGTATCAGTTTTCCATTGTCCCTCATCCGTTCATTCCAATCCGGTCTCCTTTTCTCAGTGTTACAGGTCGTGACATTCTGGCCCAACCCGAGTTCAATCCGGTCAAGTGTAGTCCTATCCGGGGCATTGTATGTCATTTTCACGATGATATATTGTTTTTTTTTTGTTATACTTAAAGTTCTGCATTATGGATCCCGTCAGTTGCCATATCTGGACCCGGACCTGCCCATGCATGCAACCTGTAATGAATACCCATGCACACATCCCTACCCTCCTACATCGCAGCATGTTGTCACGTCCCACTGGCGCCTCACCTGCATTCTCCCCTCCCCTTTCCGTCTTCGTCTCTGCTACGGATGACGCGACGGACGACACCACGCGATGTGTCACAACAGCGGCAACAGTGACAACACCCCCCTATAAGTATCCCTTTCCTTTCCCCTCTCCCCTCTCACCACGTACGGCACAACGGACGACATACTAATGTGACGCGCCATGATGACGATGACGACGCGTATGACGATGCAATAATGTGTCACATCGTCCACGCGTCATGCACATCTCCCTTGCCATCCTCCACCCCCACCTGGACATGACAACTTGAACGACGTCACAACGTGCTGCATTGTCGCAGCACATTGTCACATCGTCGTCGTGTTGCCCTGGCGCTTCTCCTCTCCTCTCCTTCCCTTCCCTGTGCCATTTCACTCTATGGCAACACGACGTACGACGACCCCACCTTCTCCTTCTCTGAGTCCCCCTCTCGCTCGGGACTCGACGGTCTCCTTTCCATGCTCTTTATCTCTCCTTCTCCCCCTTCCGAGTCTGTACTCCTTCGGATCACCTCGTTTCATCCGCCTTCAAGTCCTCTCAGGCTCCCTTTGTGCCGGGTTCGTGACAACGACGGGACATGATAATGATGCAACCCATTGTTGTATCGTTATCGTGCCTTGTCCACCACCTTGACCAGGGATCCACGGGTTCACCTACTATAGCACACTTTTCAGGGGCACCCGCTGGCATGGCGGATTGGCGAGCGGATATGCCCGGGGTTTGAACGGGTTGGATACCGTGACGGGTTGACACCATCATGATGGTACCTGTGGGTTTACCCATGCAACTTTTTTTTTCTGCCCTTATTATCAGTACCATCTGGTTAACATATCTCAAGTGTGGATTACATGATACTATTGAGAATGAACTCAGGCTACTATGATCTTGTGGTGATGTGACCTACTCATCTTATGGGGAGTTTGTTGTCTCTGCCAGTGAGGTACTTTGTTGCAATTTCTCAAGTTCAAGTCACAACCATGGCTTTATCCACTGGCAAGTCAATCTGAATCAGTGATATGCAGTGTGCCAGTGTGTAATTAGTTATATAATACCATGCTAACAGTAGTAGTCATGGTAGTAGCAAGTATTTCAAGTTAAGTTGCCTCACTGGCAGGCTAGTGTACTAGTATTACAACTTCAAGTTGACAGGTTGTGATAGACTTTGATAGGCTTGCCATGGTCTGGTCAGAGCCTGCCACTGGCAGCTTTGATTCTTAAAGGCTTGGGGAGACTATAGACTCTATGAGTGATATGGAAACTATGATTCAGCTATGAAAGCACTATGGATGCTGTGAGTGCTATGACAACTATGGCAAAAACCAGGTTTTGCTGATGTTGGGCTGCGACAGGGTTCGCATTGAGGTATGATGCAAGGTTATCAATGGTACCTGCAAGATGGGAAATAACGGGTTCAGAAATGGTGACATCAGAGACAGCGAGAGCCATGAGAGGCAACACGTCCTGAGCAGGCTCGGGTTTAGAGAACCCAGGTGGTGGCTCAAAGCCGATGGGGAACGGCACTGCAGAAATGTTGGAGTCGCCCAACTTCTCTGTCAAATACCTTGACGTGGGGATGATCGACGAGTCTTGAGCAGAGGTTGGTCCATAATTATGGCTGGAGACTATCGCAATATCTTACATTGTGTGTTGTGTTGGCGATAACCGAACTTTCAATCTCAGCTTGAAGGTACGACTTTATTTTGATCTTTATCTCTTATCTCTTATCTCTTGTCTCTGATCTTTCATCTTCTCACCTACCGCGTCTGATCATTCACACCGTCAGCGTCAATGCCCTCGATGTCCATCTGGCTCAGGGCCAAGTCAATGTCAGGATTGGTAAGCCTCCACTGTTTGAAAGCAAAACATTCCTCTCTAATGTGATGACTCACTTCCAGTGTGGCCATCCCCTCGACGAATTACCTCGGCAGTGAGTTGGCTTGGGTTGTGGTATGTGCTCTGAGTCGTTGTTATCATCAGAGACCTATTTTACTGATTGTTGTCACAGTTATAATTGTAGATAGAATTCAGCAAACTGGCCTGGACATCTGGGCGACCTTTCTGAAGGTGTATTTACCTAGATGACTCTTGTGGTAGTACAAAATGAATAGATTTATATTTTTTGAATGCGAGTACTAGTTCTACTAAACTAGCATGGCCTAGCAGGGCCGCCAATCTGTGCAAGATCTCGCTAGGAATTGCAGACCTAGCTAGGCCATGCTAGTGCAGCGCACTTGCTCGGATCTAGCATGGATGTCACATAGCCCATAGAAATTGTGGTCGGTTGCAAGAAAAGCTGTTCCCTCGTCAGGGCAACCAGATCTATTAATCCTAACTACAACTAGTACACCTAGCAAGGTCTAGCAAGGTCTACCTAGGTCCAAGACAGTTTGCTGATGGTCAACCACACCAAGTCCGATACGTCACAACCCGGCCCTGGGGTCTATTCAGGGGTTTGGTTGAAGTCCTGAACTCCGCAACTAACACACCGGGGATTATGACACTTTCTCAATGTTTATATTGCATTGGAAATGAAAATATTTTTTTTTAATTTTCATATTACTTTTTTCCCCTCCAAAATATAATATTTTTGAATCAAGAAAAGTGGTTGCATGGTCATTGTCATTACTTTTCTTGTTTCAAAAATACTTTATTTTTGGAGGAACTAGAAGTAATATTAAAATTATGTATTTTTATTCCCATTTCAATACACTTAGACATTGAGAAAATGCCATAAACCCCAATGTGAAAGGAGCCATGGCATGCCAACTAGTTTTTAGAGGCTTATGGTCTGCAACTTCAGTGACTATTTGTGGATCTCACATGCAGAACCACCTGACCTTCTCACAACACAAGCCCAACTAGGCTCAGTTGTGGCAATATCCTGATTGACACTGCAAATGAAACTGTGCCCAAATGTAGCATGTACATATGTAGAAAGTGCCTATGCCTCTCAGCATCTTGGCATCCTTGACTTATATAGTACACTATGCAAGTGCCAGTGTACATTCAAGTTAGACTATGAAATTATAACTAGAGTTACATTTTTGATAAGCTAGATAGAACATATCCTTCTGTAATATATTTCAGTCAACTGTACATCCACCTTGGTATTGGGGCTATCTAAATAGTTATCTATTGAGTTTTATGGTACATTGGGATATTTTGAACTGCTTAAATTATTTTTGTACAATATAAAATAGTAGAAAAATGGAAAATGATAGAAGACAAGAAATGTGATATTCCATGGACACTCTTCCTTTATAAAATTGATTACTGGGTTCTGTGTGTGTCTAATAACAATGGCATAAAGTATTATAATATCTGGAGATTTCCCTGTAGTAGTAGATACACATATACCTTCTATCCCCTGAATTTTACAAAAGCACTGGCTGTAGTTCTCATTTGTAGGAGTAGATCTAAGCTACTGTATATAGAGGAAGTAATAGGTTTATATACTAATAAAGAGTGGTTCTGGCATGTGGAAGTCAGAGGTAGTAACACAATAGGATTTAAAACAAAAGAGGACATATCATCAGTATGTGATGAAAGGGACTCTGATGAAGGTAAAGCAAGTAAGCTACTGCAAAGTATAATCAAATCAGTGGGATTAGTTGGCCCTAAGGCCAAAGTGTGACAGGCTTAAATAGTAGAGGCACATGTCCAAAGGTAAAACATAGCTATGGAATGAAGAAGGCTGAGAGACACAGAGGAGAAGTAAAATGAATAAATTGTAACAGTAATATATATGAATGGTCATTTTTGCAAAAGGTGTGAGAAGGAATTGAGCTCATGAAAACAGAAATGACATAGCAGATGCATGAGAAATTGATCAAAACATAGGAGACTTTGCTCAAAGATATTGATAACACACAGTTCTGAAGGTCAGAATATACAAGGAGCACAGAGTGGACTGCCTTTAGACATGTAGAAGTATTTCAGATATTGTTTCTAGCATAATATGTTGTGTGGGATTTCAAAAGTACAACATGCAAGTAAATTTTCTGTACAGTAACTACAACTTATCACCAGCAAAGATAATACTTTTGCTACATACTAATAGAGGATCTGAGTGCAGAGGACAGCAGTCGGAGGAACTAAATGTATTATCTCAGTGCAGTTTGAGAGAATGAGCTTGTATTCATACATAAAACAAAAGATAAGATAGTGTCTCAAGGGACAAAGCAGCAATGTCCAATGACAATCAACATGCACATGCAGTGTGCATTATGATGGCTTGACACATCTGACACATACCTATCTAGTAGCATGGAGTATTAGAAACAGTATCAGAGATACTTCTACATGTCTAAAGGTAGTGTGCTCTGTGTTCTTTGTGTGTTCTGATCTTCAGAGCTGAAACAACCAAACCTTTATAGGCTTAAGTTATGTGTAGAAGGACAATGAAAGTGAGTCAAGGGATCTAGAGGTTTGGGAAAACTCTAGAGAGGACAAGACTGAGTCCTTCTGGGAGCTGGGAGGGTCCCTTATATATATACTATTCTACTGTTTGTACAGGTATAAGGTAAATCTAAAGATATGCTATACTACAGTACAAGGGTTTACATGTGTATAGGGTGTGTAGATCTAGAATGCATAGCTATAGAATGTATTTACATCATACTGAGTCATTGTGAGTCATAGTAGGGGAGACATGAGGAGGACATGTGTAGAGTGGGCATGAAGCAAGCACATGTGGAATGGAATGACATACTACAAGTCTAGTATGGCCTAGATCTTAAGGGGTCATACAAGTGGTAAATGACAAGGAAACATGAGTTTCTAG
Source organism: Chiua aff. virens (assembly GCA_038094695.1). Lineage (NCBI taxonomy): Eukaryota > Fungi > Basidiomycota > Agaricomycetes > Boletales > Boletaceae > Chiua > Chiua aff. virens. The sequence goes on from JBBPUM010000173.1 coordinate 8,329, forward strand.
ATTATAACTATGTATTTGAGGGCACCAAACCTGCCAAACTTGGTGGCTGTGTGAATCATTGATAACCATATTTGGCTGATTAGAGCTAAAGTGCATATATCCAAGTTGTACCACTAGTCAGCAGCAAGATTCAGAGTGATTACAACAGTTAACATCAAGAAAGTATGAGTTTCTAGAGTGTAATTGTGTATTTGAGGGTGCTGAACCTGCTGAACTTAATGGCTGTGCAAATCATTGATCCCCATATTTGGATAATTAGAGCTGAAGTGCATTATCCAAGTTGTAACATACAGTGAGGTGCAAAACTATTGCAATATTTGACCACAAACTAGAGTATGAAGTACCTCATAATCAATTGTAGGAATTTCACTTTGCTTTGGTGAGAACCAATAAAGTACATACTATTGGCTACAACTTTGTCCCCAGGGTCATGTGATTTGGTTCACAGGCCATTGAAATACATCCGTTTCAAAACAGTAATACCATTGCAATAGTTTTGCATCTTTTGATATCTTGGGTATATTAGTACTTGGTATAGCCTCCCTTTGCCTTGATCACTACTTGGATCCTTCTAGGCATACTCTCTATCAACTTCTAACACTCCTCAACTGCTATCCCCTCCCAATCAACTTGAACTCTCTCCCATAATTCATGAATTCTCTTAAGAGAGGATTTATGGTCTGCTAGTCTCCTTTTGAGGTAACCCCAGAGATGCTCAATGGGGCTTAGGTTAGGAGACTGTGCAGGCCATACCATAGTTTGAAACTCCTGCTTCTGAAGCCAATCCTTGACCTTTTTGCAAGTATGCTTGGGGTCATTGTCCTGCTAAAAGATGATATCAGGAGGATCAAGACCATAAAACTGCAAAGAATTCAGCAGTTCATCCTTTAAAATCTGAAGGTAAAGGTCACCATCCATCCTACCATCAATCTTAGCAGCATAGCCAACTCCCTGCCAAGTCATATACCCCCACATCATCAAAGAACCACCTCCAAACTTGACTGTACCTTCCACCAACCTATCACTAAGCCCTTTCCTTGCCTTTTTCTACATCCACTTGTACCCATCTGACCCTAGACAGTTGATTTTGGTCTCATCAGACCATACTACCTTCTTCCAATCCTCCAGAGTCCAATCCTTATAAGCATAAAGTCAAGACGAGCCTTGCGATGCTTGGCTGACAGATGAGGGCATTTTGACTTGACCATAGCTTTCATACCTGTCTTCCTCAAGTGTCTATGTACTGTGGAAGTGGAGAGAGGCTGGTTGACTATGTTGGTGAGTGCTTTAATCACCTGGACAGCAGTTTCTGCCTTTCCAGAAGAGATAAGATGAATAGCATGATGAATATTAGCAACAGAAAGCTTGGATGGATGACCTCTAGTAGCTTTCTGAAGCTCAGAATGCTCTTTGGAGCCTATTCTGGATATGGTAGACAAATGAAGACCAGTAGCAGATGCAATAGAGTTAGAAGATTGACCAGCATCAAGCATAGAGGGAATAGTGTGTTTTTGAGTAGGAGAGATGGATCTCATGATGGTTGTGGTTGGAAACAAAGAGGTGTGTGAACTATTTCAAACTCAGACATAATCCAAGTATGTGTATCTTTGTTTATATGGTCAAATATAATCACATAACACTTGATTTCACTCTGCTTAACAAAAGATGCAAAACTATTGCAATGGTATCACTGTTTTGAAATGGATGTATTTCAATGGTCTGTGAACCAAATCACATGACCCTGGGAACAAAGTTGTAGCCAATGGTATGTACTTTATTGGTTCTCACCAAAGCAAAGTGAAATTCCTACAATTGATTATGAGGTACTTCATACTCTAGTTTGTGGTCAAACATTGCAATAGTTTTGCACCTCACTGTATAGTGTTTGGTGTGATTATAATTTATAACAAGAGTAGTGTATCATCAATATATTTGGCAAAGTCTTCTGATAGAGTTTTGATCACTTTCTCATGCGTCTGCTATGTCATTTTTATGTAATAAAGCTGAGCTAGTATGTGTTATATATATATGATCTGTATCATGGATAATACAAGTTGTGGAAGCTACAATAGTGTGTTTTTGATATGTTTTCAAAGTTTCTTAAATCTCTGGACTATTTCTCACACATCTGATATGTTTAAATACATACCATGCCTTTATCTCTCACTAAATAATTTTGGTAAAATAAAAATATATTGGCCATTATATGGCCTAATTTAAGGAGTGAATGGCAGTTCCAATGGTATAATGTTAGATTGCTCTAAATATATTAATTAGTGAAAAGTCTAGAAAGCACTCTGAAAAGTGTTGATCACACTTGATGAGGAAATTAGACAGTAGAATGGGTATAGACCCTATAATGAAGTTAACAATACTTTAAGTTAGTTGGGAAAGTGAACAAGAAGCAGAAGGAAAACATATCATATCACTATCAATTGTAACCCCGATACCCTGAGCTTCAAGTTCTGGCATGTTGCATATATGTATGATATACCTCTGGGAACAAATTATCTAGTAGTACAGACATACATATGTCAAAATACAGGTATGTTTTGTATTTTTTCAATTTACCCTTATTATATTCTGATCAAGCACTTTAAAAAGCAATTCAAGTGGTCAGATGACACAGCATGTTACAATCACAGTAAACCCTATGGTCAACTATAGTGACTGACTGACAATCTCAATCACTAACAACAAACTACACACCATTAACTATTGGTGTTGTCTCAATAATACTATCCTGATCACTCTATTTTATAGCTATTTTTCCTAGTGTTTAAAAGTCTGATTCAGTCTGGTTTTTTGACCCCCTGAGCATGAAACAGGACCAAAACTGGTCCTAGCAATGTCCTGGAGGCCCCAGACCACAACCAAGACTGATTAGAACTGGTCCTACCAGTCTTTTTGACCAGTTACAACCACTTGCAACCAGTCTTGACCAAAACTGGTCTGGGACTAGTCTGCAACTGGTTTTCAGGCTTCAATCTATAGATAGATAATGTTGATTACATTCCTAGCTACAAATAACTCCTATAGATCATAAGGATCGGACCACACAATCAAGAGATATGATCAATTTAAGGATGCATGTTGTTTCAGGGGTCATATGGCCCAGATTCAGTTATATTGGCTCATACATTGAGATCTATGATTTGTACCAGTGGAAGATATTATTCTACACACTCCTAGCTACAATTGATCTCTATATTGTGTGAGGATTGGACCACATGATTGGCAGATATAGGCAAAACTGGGTCAGATGTTTGATTTAGAGGTGCATATGACTACATACTGACCTGGATTTGAGTATATCAATTCTCACAGTGGGATTCATGATTTGTGGTAGTGAGAGGTATTATTCTACACACTCCTAGCTACATATGATCTGTATAAAGTGTGAGGATCAGACCACAGGATCCAAAGTTATAGTCAAAACTGGGTCAGATGTTGATTTAGACTGAAACTGTTATGATTTCAACTTTTACCCCTAACTCTAATGGTTACTCCAACTTTTTACCTTATGTTTTCTAACTTGACCTCCACTGTCTTTTGATCATGTGACTCACATGTGTTATGCCTCATGCCATAGCTAGACTCAGAACCCAATCCAATTGGCTGCCACATCTATCCTTCTATCTTTCATTTCCAATATCAAGACTATGCCTTATCTCTTATCTATGACTCACTCTGACTCCTTATCTTTGATAACACCTCATGCTTGACTCAGACACATGTCACACAACCACTCCTTATCCTCCAATTGTTAATTTTCTCCTTATCATCATACAATTCCCTTTATAGTATTTACCACAAACATGTACAAACAGTAGTTTAGTATATAAAGGCTCAATGCTACCTCCAGAGACTTCAGTAAAGTTCTCTTGGAGTTTTCATCCTCTCTCCTGTGATCCTCTCTATAGCCATTCACTCTTGAGCTTGGTGTTACCCTTAGTCTTTATCTCACTAACCTTTACTCACCTTATGCTCATGCCCCTTGGATTATTGCTTTAAGGAAGTTGCTTAACCTTTTACAATCCTCCAGACAATCCTATAGTTGGCTTGTTTCAGAAACAAGCCAAGAACTAGTGGTTACATAGTTGTGAGGGGATTGGTGTGTAGAGATAGACTCATTGGATACAAGTCATAGAGTGGCTTGAGTGTCAGGTTTGATGAACTAGATGTTCACTAACATCTTCTGTAAGTGAGGAGCTTTACACAAGTATCAGTGATGACTGAGATGTCTTAAGCAGTGAAGATGAGTGAAGCTATTAATTATCAAACTGGAGAATCTTTGGCAGAGACCCCTCAGCTCTTATATACTAAATACATGGTGGCTGTGTACTACTAGATAAGGAAAGACAGTAGTCACACCATATTATGAAAGTGTCTAAGGTATTGGCACATGCATATAATACAATGCAAACATGTGTGATGCATGTGTACAACATAAGTATGTAATAAGGATATGGCAGCACTGTAATATGGCAGTATAGCTGAAGGAATGGAAGCATACCTCATGTATGGGAAGATGATCTAGATCTATTAAGATATGCAAGATCTTAGATATGATTGGAATAAAGGGCCAAGATCTGGATTGTAACCCAGATCTAGGATTAGAAAAGTTAGATTAAAATGGCATTTATAATATAGACAGCATACTGAAGTAGATTGACTTATATAAATTCATAGAGTGGTTAGGATGGTTCCTGGTAGTGGGATGAAGTATTCTACACCCTTCTAGCTACATTCTATCTCTATAGTATGAGGGGCATTAACCACATAAGAGATGAGATAGGTCAATTTCTAACATTGAAATGCTGATTTTGAGTATATATGAGCCAAATAAATTCCAAAAAAATCACCAAAAATTATCCCACATGGTGCTATAGATAGGGGGTGGCTGTGCACCAGTTTCAACCGGTTGCCTGACAAGCCACAAGACCAGGCAACTACAACTGCAACTAGTCAGCAACTAGGGCAACTGGTAACTGTAGTTCAGTTGTGACCAGTTGTGGTCTAGTCCAGTTGCCAGTCTTTTGAATGGTCCTAGACTGGACTTTAAAACACTAATTTTTCTATGTTTTTCCATTGCCATTTGAGCTTGCAATAAGTCTAATACTCTGTTTATATAATTAGCCCCTATTTGATACTATTTATGCAAACCAGACTATTCTACACTAGCCTATGGTCCAGATCTATTGAATCTTAATCATATTAGCAAACCTTAATTGTGTCAAGTCTCTATAGCTATGGTGCTCATAGTGTTCTCTAGTATTAGACAGTACTAGAGAGTCAAATTAGGTCTTGTTGATGTAGTCTAGACTATGCAAACCCTCAAACTACTCTAGACTCATACCATGTCATTTCCTTCTACACATGTTCTTATGTTCTCTCTCTATGCCTTAGCCAGACCCTTTATAATATAAATATATTTCATATCACTGGCAGTGACTATATAGTCCAGATCCTTATACCCTCTGCTCATCCAGAACCCTTGTCCTATAGCATAGCATATCTTTAGGTTTACCATACACTTGTACAGATAGTATATAAGAGACTCTCTTGGCTCTCAGAAGGACCTGGTCTTGACCTCTCTGGAGTTTTCCCAAACCTCTAGACTCCTTTGATTTGCTTCTATTGTTCTTCTATAGATAACTTGACCTGTAAGGTTTGGTTGTTTCACATCATCTATTCTTGATCCTTCAACATATATCAAATATATATTGTAGGGAGAAAAGAAGAGAAAGGCAAAAATATTGCAATCAAGTGATATAGGAGTAATGGATATCTACTTTGGTAATGTCCCTAGATTATTTAATGGCTGCATCTAGTTACTTGTAAAAAGACCTCTAATACTATGGAAATAATTGTTTTTACTACATACAAGCTATATATACATAGCAGTATTATTATATAAAACAAAAACTGGTTGCTAATCAGTTTACAGTGAGGAAGGGAGTGCCTTGACACAAAGCCAGTAAGATGCAGGTCATCTGGCAACCATGATCTAGGTGTACTACATTGCAAAAAAGAGATACAAGTGGTATTAGTGAAGTCACAAGAAGTGGTACAACAAAGACAAAAAGGGCAGAGGAGGGAAACAGGCAAATAAAAACACTAATACAGACAATAATTCTAGTAAGATGATGAACTTGTTGATGAGTGAGAAAAGTATAAAATGAAAGAATCACATCTGGTGAGCCAATGGGGATAAGACACTGTAGTGCACAAAAGCACTTTAACTGATTAGCCTTGTGTAAATAAATATAAACTCAAAGAATATAATTGAGTGAGAATCTTGCTGTGTTCATCATGTACAATAGTGAGTAAAGCACACACTGTGTCAAGTCAAATTTGTACTAGTATTGTATACTTATCCAAGCAAGAGTGTTTCTGAGTGTATGGATGGTATAGTATGGTTGGCCAAAATTCATAACCCACCAGACTCTGAGGTACCCACATATCTATATAAACACTTTGAGAATAGATAGTCTCTTGATTCTACTATTATTATAAAGACCATATGGACCAATAAGAGTAATACTCTTACTAAGGGTAAGTTCTTGTATTGATAAGTATACATAAATAGTAACAACTTCTTATAATATGTAGGTATGATCTTAACATTGTTGGATTTGAACAGAGTCCAAGGAGTCTCTTGTCTTCTCACAGAAGAGCATGTTTGTTCAGTTCCTACAAAGAATAGTATGACTCTCATATACTTGTTTGAACCAGTCAATATGTGCTCAGAAGCCTCAGATAAGTACCAGCTGGAAATGCATATACATTATGAAGGAACATATAGGGGAACTTAGTACATTGCTATTGGTACTCTTTTTGCATTCTCTTTTCTAACTGTCTATACAACATTTCACTAGCATGGTGATAGAACAGCTTTGATGGCTTAAATAGTTGGAAATAGCACTCAACAAGTTGAAGCTTGTTTAACCACTTCAATCTTCTAATGCAGGTAGATATGTGTCTACTTTGAGAGTATTAGATAGTAACCAGTTACTTTTAGACTAATCTTTAAAGAACTGGTATCATAGGATTTGCTTGAGAGTTGATCTGCAACAGTGCCAAATACATTGGTTGAATACATAGGGAATGGCTTAGTCATTATCTAATCCTGGCCATCCCAGCAACCTTTGGATGAAATAGGTAGGTAGAAGTCAGAGCTAAGTGTAATAATCTCAAAGAACTGTTTATTCAAGAAGGGGTCTATCGAGTAAGATCTCCTAAGATACCTGGATGGTGGGACATGCACATGAATAGTCTGGTTTGTAAGGTCCGATACTCCAAGTACCATAGAGGAGGTAGTGAATCTTTTCCAAGTATGATACCAATGACCAGAAATAGTAGACTAAGAAAAGGGGAATAATTATTGTTGTAAATCCTTCATGACTGTAAAACATCAAATAGCAGATTCTAATATTGTGAAGAGTTTGTTCCTCATGTGCCATGAGCCAGTAATAAGAGAAGGTACTAGTATCAGAAAAAAAGCTCAGAGTCCATAGTCATCTGTATGAATATATAGTGTGATATTGTCACTATAGTACTATATAGTAATTTATCACTTCCTGTAGGCTGTAGTCAACATAGCTCAACATAGTTTATCATTAGACAATACTACAATACTTAAGATAAGGTAAACTACAATATTATGCTATCTGTCTAGTTGATATACAACTTGAATATAGTGACCTTCAAGTTTCAACACATATTATTGTCATGCTTGACTTGTAGTACATTACAAAATGTCTGCACCTATGGTACATATTACTAGTAGTAAACTAACCCTTTGTTTACCAAGTTCATTTACTTGAATCTCAGATCCATCACACTCTATGTATCACTGCCTGTAACTATCTGTCATTATGACTATCAATGTCTAAAGTACTTGTCAATTCTGGAAGTAAACATAGAGTGAATATAGAAGATGAGTATATTCTATCTGAATTAGAATTGCACTGACTCAGTACTGTAGTAGCTGTAATATACAGTGTAAAGTTTAAAGAGTCATTAGTGGACAAAGAAGAGATGTTTGAAGAAAGACAAAACATGAGGCTAATCTTCTGAAGAGATAGCAGGAATAAGGAGATCTACTCATATCTAGAGAGAAAAGTATCATTCTCTGAATCATGTTATTCTTATACTGTTGTAGTTTTAAATCACTTGTCTCTTTGACTACTAGTATTTTACAGTGATCTGTAAAACTAATGGCACTTGAGTCAAATTGTAAGCCTATACACCTCTCTCAGTACATTCCATTCCTTTTCAGTTCATCAAGCTATATCATACACTATACCCCCATACTAACAATGACACATGTACAACTCAACACATATATAGTATACAATATAAACTGTATCCTTATCTTTTCTTTCTGCTTTCTCTTCTACAATATATATACTACTCACTCACATTCTATTTTCATGTGAGCACTACTAGTGTTCCTCATCACTTCTGACAAGGTTCTACAAATAAGGAAATGATTAGTAAGAGTCACAACATGAGAGAGTGATACATATGCTTATCTCTCTATACTTGTACTTTATCCAAAGTTCAAACCTGTATGTATATATCAGTACAATAGCAAGAATATCCTAACCATAGAGTTGGCTAGAAGTTAGCTAAAAATCTTTAGAGATATGTTGATTCCCCATCAGAAGACAAGTCATCAAAATAGTATGAGCTTTATGTGGAGTCTTTACTTGGATAATTGTTTAGGAGTTTTAGAAATTTACTTGGAATTTTTATACCCTCTGATCAATGATCATTCTACAGATATAATCTATGATACTAATAAGTGAATCTTCTAGACTGGACCTTAAGGTACTATGAACCATTTGTATTACTAGTCCAGGTAGTCCTAACAATCTGAGTTTTAAAAAACAGTCCTGGTGTTACAATCTCACAAATCTATTCTATCATCAGTGTATCACCCACCACCAAGAAACACTTCCATGCCTGCTTCCAATGCCATTGTAGTACCCCCACACGCCGCTGTGCACTCTACGACCGTTACCACCTCCCAATCTACAAACACACTGACATTGTCGAGACCAATGACGTCCTCAGTGTCGTGGTTCGCCACCCTGTCCACACCACCTATCGAGGGGAGCCACCGCCGATCAGCCGCACTCAACTGGACGGACATGTCGATCGTCCAGTCCCGGTACCTGCTTAGCAACACCATCATCTCCATGGCGGATACCCCCGGCTGTACCGTCCCAAACTGAATGCCCTTGATAATCCCGATGATTGCTGCCCATCAAACATCATGGATTGCACTGCATGCAGTCAGCAATCAGATCGCGGACACGGTTATGCCACCCACCTGTCTCGACCACCAGTCGACTGCGACAACACATTAACGACCACGTCCAGCGTACGATCGTCTGAACTCGTGATCTCAACCCCAATCAGATATTCCTGATCCAACAACACAGATTCCTGGTACGAAAACGAGACCAATAACTGGTGTACTATGTCGAGCGCTGAACAACATCCACATATCAATAAATAACCCTTTGCCAGAGCTCAGAGACGTACACTGCTCGCAGAGTCTTCCCTTGCAACAGGGACAGACGAAGGGGATATCAACGGCCATGCGAGTTCCACGTTCACCCAATGTCTTGTATGTACCCCACACGTGCGTTCTCGCATGTCCGGCGAATAGAAATGAGACATCCATAGTGTGGTCTCCGCTGAAAGACTAACAAAAAAGGCTTTTGTGTGAGATTTCATTGTGCATGATCAGGATGCCTATGTTGACAACGATGAGTGGAATGAACGAGCCCGGGTACTCGCAAGCCTTGTTCGCATTCACATGATCACGATACTTGAAGTCGATCGCAGACATGAGATCCGGCCCAATGGGAGACAACTTGCAAAGAAGTGTTCTCCAACCGCATCCGCGAATATATGGGGCTGACTTTGGCAAGCCGTGACTCGGAATCAGAAGGTAGTGGTTCGTGTCTATTACCATTCACGTCGCTTCCATGACACTTACCTCAGGGGTCCCAAGTGCTGGCGCGAGCAATTCAACGCGCAGTCGGGGGTCCGGGATAGGAAGCGTGTTGATTGAAAGCTGAAGACACCATGACAAGCATAGGGAATACGTTTCCTGATCAAGGGATCCGAGCGGGTCGCAGCACCAACAATGCATGCAGCACAGGTAAGACCAGAATCAACTAAAAAGATCAAGACGATCATGCGGCAATACAAAATAAACACCTTATCTGATCCAGACCAAGGTACACACACTAGAATCTGCAACATCAACCCGACATCAGATTTTGAAACCGCCCACCAGTCCCATCACGTTCTCCGGGTCAACCGCCGCCTTGATCGCCTGCAATCTTGGCACATGCTCGCCATATAGATGGTCTATTGGCGTGTCGAAAATCCCATAATTGGGATAGACCACGGTGCTCCCTTGGTCATTTTGTTCAGCAAACGCCCCGAGCGTCTTGGCCGTCATCCGCGTCGCCTCGTACACCGCTTCATCCGAACTCGGCTCACGCCACGAAAAATGAAAGTTGAACGGGTACAGAGCTTGGGCACGGGATGGCGGGTATGCGGTCGGGGACGTGTTGTGGTCAAAGAGCGAGGGGAGGAAAGGTTGGACGTCGTAGGACACATTGCCCACATCCTCGGGGAGATGGGCCGTCCAATACTAGCCGCGCGTCAACATGTGTCTAGGAGAACAGCGGGCTCTGCTCACGTAGGTCTCGTTGATCATCGATCGAATGAAGTCAACTGGATAACTCGTCACGGCAAACGTGTTGAAAACAAATCTATCGATCCTATAAGGATGTGTGTGCAAATCCAAGTAGAAGCATATACTCACCGTCGAGGGTGGGTGGAGGAAAGTAAGGATTGCACAAAATCAAGGAACGAGCGCGTCGACACATCTTGCCGGGACCAAGGAATCGCCAGGAACTCATCGAAAACGCCAGCAGGAGGTGTTGGTGCATCATAAAAAATATTCAGGGCAGTCTCAAACTAGGGAGGGACAAACACGCTAAGCTTGACGATTAACATGTGACGACTAGAGAACCTACCCGACCGCGGAAAGTCCTGTATAATGCAATTATCCCAGCCTTGGGATCGGTATTGTTCGCTGCGAAATTAGCCGTTGCCGCAACGAATTGGTCTAGGACATCTTCCGAGTAGTTAATCAGACCTCCCTTGAGGCCCATGTTAAAAGCATTCAGATAAAACTGAAATGAAACTAGGCATACCCAGACCTTGGTCTGCGAGAACGTTTTGAATGTAAACCTGGTCACGACACCCTGAACAGCAATCAGAAGCTGACTGACAACCCGACATCCTCACGTACATAGTTGTTCATTCCACCCTGAAAAACAATTCAGCAAATTAAACTTGATAAGTCAGAGAAGTACGCACTTTAAGGGCAAAGAACAGGTCAGGACTCGATGTCTCCGTCACGTCGACCACCGTTCCATTGGGCATCACCAACTCATACGCAAGTACGCTGTCGATAGTCAATCCATATTGGTTTGTGTGCCAAGAGTAACCTAATGGGTGAGTCAGCACGCCCACCGAGTACATACGCTAATGCTGAACACACCCCCGCCAAGCGTATACCCAGCGACGCCCACACCAGCGATTCGTCCACCTGCCACGTTCACGCCATACGGTTCAAGGGCGGCGTAAACAGCATCCCAAGTCAGACCAGCACCTATGGTCGCCGTCTGGGTCTTGGGATCGTACACGACCTGGTCGAATCTCGTCATCGCGATCTGTACGCCCTCGGTAGACGAAAACCCAGGGTTAGTAGCATGGCCACCACCTTTGACCTGAAAAAGACGGTTGTGAGGACTGCTTTGCGCGCACGACACACGTGATACGCACTGCGAATGGTGTTCGGGTGCGACCCAGGATGCGCAACTGGACGCAGACACGTGAGCGGCAGCACAGCACCAGCATGGAAGGCTTACTGCGATGCCAATGTCCTCCGGTTTACCGGGCTCCAACGAACACGCCGCACGTTGGGAGCTCGACGACGTCCAATGGAAGATATCCTCGAGATACTTTGGCGAGTCTACAGCACCACGATGTAAGCCATATGTTCGAATTGAAGGTGCGACAACGAACTTGGATAGTAGACGCTAGACGCCGAGGAGATGGAGGAGGCGATGTCCTGACATATCTCGGGAAACGATGGACGGCCAGAGAGTTGGGTCTGGGTATCACTTCCGAAGAGCGAGCCGACCGCACTTGCCAAGGTCAAGATTTCGGTGAGGAGAGTAGCCCCAATCATAAGAAGCGAGAATGATCAAACTGCGGATGGGTTCTTTGAGTGGCTTAAGTATCCTCAGCGCGCCGCAACTCGGGTGCCATTTACCATATACCGTCATGCTGTCAGATTCCGCTTGATGCGATGCGCGCGATCCGATGTAGAGACAAGTCCGACCCAGCGGAGGATCAATCGATGAGCGATGTCTCGACTGAACGAAACTTCGCGGGAACGCCAGGAAATCGGCTGACATTCCACCTGTAGTTACATAGAGGCCAATTTAAAGGGTGTTTAGAGTATAATGCCATTATGCTTTATATCGTGGCGCTTCAAGTTGCTCGCAATTCATGCGCGGGCATGAACGAACTCCATCAAAGGTATGTGTATATATAGGATACACCGGGACGACAGGCGGTCATAAAAAATCGGGTGCATAGTAAGGTTACAAGAGGAGTATGTATGAATCCAGCAGCAAGGACATCAAGAATACAAGTTATTGTGCACACAAAGAAGACAGCAAAACATAAGTGGGAAACGTAACCTCTAGTGAATACAACCATTGAATAAAGAATCATATGCACACGGGTATCGCGTCATGTGTAACCGCCACTGGCATATAGTCGTGGATCATTTTGAACAAGAGAGTAAACGCGCTATCGAAGAGCGTGTCAAATCCTCGGACATGAGTTTAGTGACTGGTGCTCACATCCATACCAGCGACTGCGACAGACATCGGCTGTGTGATTAGACCCACTAACAGTCCTTGGAACTGGTCGGAAGTAACCTTACCGTCAGAATAGCAAAAGGGAGCAATCTCCTGCCACGTCAAGCGTCAACCCTGAAGAAACATGCTGAAGCCATGGCCCGACGACAGACAAGCCGAGGTCTGAGCGGCGAGATGCGAACAGTGCCTTCTCAGAATAAAGTTGTGCATAGCAGTCTTTCGAGTGTACGCGATTCCCCGTGACACCTGACAGTGACCGTACTTCTCCACGGTGATGGAAGTGCTTGTATAAGCGACGGCATGTGAAAGTGCTGTACTTGAATCAAGGTGTGATTCATAAAGTCTCGAGCTGCTTCTGGGGGGCTGGAAATTGGGCGATGACCGGCACAAAGCAGACGTTTACTACAATCTCTGGAAACCTTTACCCAGCAGGCCCTGGAACCGGCGTGTCGAATCATGAACGCAAACGAAATCACTCACATGTCTCGATCGAGTCCGAGAATTGGATATCTGAACAGTTAGGTGCATGAAAGCGGGAAGAAGAAAAGAAGAGCATTCTGAACCTCACTACACCATGTATCAGGGGTAGCCCTGTCGTTTTCTTTCTGGCAGGAGCTACAGGATGCACCTGAGATCGTAAGATATGGTAAGTGGGCAAGTGTAGCTTCCATGAAGCTGGACGACTCGGAGATTATGGAATGAAACAGAGTCGTGGAGGAGGACGCAAATCAGGGGGCCAGGCATTGGCAAGTGCAAAAAAACTGACACAGTCTGAGCGACAAGTAAAGCATGAGTCGAAGAGTAATCGTGGACAGTGTGGAAATACACCAGACTCAGAGTGCTGATGCGAACCCGAACTGCAAAAAGAGAAAATACTGCGAAGGATGCTGCAGAAGGGCCAAAGGCAGGAAAGGAGAATGCATACCACGAGACAGACAAAGGAATGAAAATAGTTGGAACGGGGTTTCGAATCAAGACAACCAGGCAACTTCAGGACAGTCATCAATCTTGTGATGCTGAGCGGCATTCATACGAAAAATATCAACATGATCATTTGACAATACAAGAAACACCTCGTCTGATCCAAACCAAAGTACACACCCTCAAATGTATGTAACATCAGATTTTGAAACCGCCTGTTAGTCCCATCACGTTCTCCGGGTCAACCACCGCCTTGATCGCCCGCAATCTCGGCAAATGCTCGCCATACAGATGTTCCACCGGTGTACCGAAAAGGCCATAGTTGGGATAGACCACGGTGCTCGCTTGCTCGGTCGCCCCGAGCGTCTTGGCCGTCACCCGCATCGCCTCGTACACCGCTTCATCCGAACTCGGCTCGCGCCACGAAAAGTGAAAGTTGAACGGGTACAGAGCTTGGGCACGGGATGGCGGGTATGCGGTCGGGGATGTGTTGTGGTCAAAGAGCGAGGGGAGGAAGGGTTGGATGTCGTAGGACACACTTTCCATGTCCTCGGGGAGCTGAGCTGTCCAATACTAGATGCGTGTCAATATGTGTCTGGGAGAACAGCAGGCTTGCTTACGTAGGTCTCATTGATCATTGATTGGATAAAGTCAACTGGATAACCTGTCACGGAAACCGTGTTGAAAACGAACCTATTGATGCCATCAGGATGCGTGCGCAGATCCAAGTAAAAACACATGCTCACCGTGGGGGGTAGGCGTGTGTAGGCAAGGACTTCATAAAGTCGAGGAACGAGCGCGTCGACACATTTTTCCGGAACCAAGGAATGGCCAGGAACTCGTCGAAGATACCAGCAGGAGGCGTTGGCCCATCATAAAAAATATTCAGGAAAGTCCCAAACTATGGGAGAGCCAAACATGCTAAACTCGATGATCAATATGTGACGAGTAGAGGACCTACCCCATCACGGGAAGTCCTGTATATTGCAATTATCCCAGCCCTAGGATCGGTATTGTTTGCCGCGAAATTAGCTGTCGCTGCGACGAATTGGTCGAGGACATCTTCCGAGTAACCAATTACACCCCCCTTAAGGTCTGCGTTAAAAGCATTCATATGAACCTGGAACGGAACTAGGCATACCCAGACTTTGGTTTGCGAGAAGGTTTTGAATATAAACTTGGTCACGATGCCCTGAACAGCAATCAGAAATTGACTGACGGCCCGACGTCCTCACGTACATAGTTGTTCATTCCACCCTACAAAATAACTCAGTAACACAAACCGGGTGAAATGGAGAAGTACACACTTTGAGAGCAAAGAACAGGTCAGGACTCGATGTCTCCGTCACGTCGACCACTGTTCCGTTAGGCATCACTAACTCATATGCAAGTACGTTGTCGATAGTCAATCCATATTGGTTTGTGTGCCAAGAGTAACCTAATGAGCGAGTCAGCACCCCTGTCGAGTACACACGCTAGTGCCGACACACCCCCGCCAAGTGTAAACCCAGCGACGCCCACACCAGTGATCCGTCCACCTGCCACGTTCACGCCATACGGTTCAAGAGCAGCGTAAACAGCATCCCAGGTCAGACTAGCACCTACGGCCACCGTCTGGGTCTCGGGATCGTACACGACCTGGTCGAACCTCGTCATGGCGATCTGTACGCCTTCGGTGGACGAAAACCCAGGGTTAGTGGCATGACCACCACTTTTGACCTGCAAAAAAAAAAAAATTGTGAGGGTGGCTTCGCGTGCATGACACGTGATACGCACTGCGAATGGCGTTCGGGTCCGCCCCAGGATGTGCAACTAAACGCAGACGCATGAGCGGCGGCACGGACACCAGCATGGAAGGCCTACCGCGATGCCAATGTCCTCCGGCGTACCGGGTTCCAACGAACAGGCTGCATGTTGCGAGCTCAACGCCGTCCAATGGAGGATATCTTCGAGATACTTTGGCGAGTCTACAGCACCACGGTGTAAGCCATATGTTTGAATTGAAGGTGCGGCGACGAACCAGGATAGTAGACATTGGACGCCGAGGAGATGGAGACAGCGATGGCCTGACATGTCTCGACGAACGATGGATGGCCAGAGAGTAGGGTCTGGGTATCACCTCCGAAGAGCGAACCGACCGTACTTGCCAAGGCCGCGATTTGGGTAAGGAGAGTAGCCCCAATCATAAGACGTTAGAATGGCCGATGAGACTGCGATGAGTGGCTTAAGTATCCTGAGCACGCCACTGCTCGGCTGCTCGATGCCATTTGTGCACCAGCATCTGCAAAGAGTAGGATAACGCTATGGTTGTGTTAGTGTTATTAATGTTTGACGACTCTTGAGAGGTTGTGATTGGATATTTAGGGTTACTAACCAAACGCGTTCTGATGGTCGAGGCTTCGTTGATGTAAGTACATACCGTCATGCTGTCAGACTCCGCTCGATATATAGAGTCAAGTCCGACCCGGATCAATCGATGAGCGACGCCTCGACTCACCAGGAACCCCACAGCTGCCGAACAAAGCAGTCGAATGTAGTTGTATGGGAGCCCAAGGGTGTTGAAAGCACACTGTCGTTTGTGCATTATGTGATCACACTTGCTCACAATTCACGCGCGGACATGAAAACGCACCATCAAGGGTATGTATATATAGGCTACAGGGAGTCATAAAGAATCAGGCGCATGGTAAGGCTACAAGAGGAGTATGTATGAATCCAGCGGCAGGGACGTCAGAAATACAAGCTGTTATGCACACAAAAAAAGACGGCAAAACATAATCAAGGGGGAAACGTAACTCTAGCGAATACAGTCAATAAAGAATTACATGCGCGCATCTGCGGTGGGGTGGTATGAGAGGGGTATCGTGTCATGTGCGACTGTCATGTAGTCGTAGATCGTTTTGAACAAGGGCGTGGTTCCGTCAAAATTGCATGCCAGTAAATGCGCCATCGAAGAGCGTGTCAAATCCTTGGACGTGGATTTGGTGATTGGTGCCTACATCCATACCAGCGACTGTGACGGACATCGGGTGTGTCATCAGACCGACTGACAGTCCTTGGAACTGGTCGGAAGTAACCTTGCCGTCAGAATGACAAGAGGGAGGAATCTCCTGCCACATGTCAAGTGTCAACCCTGCAGGAACATGCTGAGGGCGCGGCGCGACGACAGGCAGGCCCAAGTCTGAGCTGGCAGGAGATCCGCTGTATGTCGACGACGACCCTGAGGTGGAAAACTCCGTTGGGGTGCTGGTCCACGCGTTTACATCACCAACAAGCACGTT
>JBBPUM010000174.1:0-25484 GCA_038094695.1 Chiua aff. virens
GTGCACCGCTCTCGACTAGCTCATACCACTCCAACCGAGATTGCAACCAAATGATCATCTATTGTTATGGGCGGCATGAACAGGCATCGCAGAGCGTGTATGTATCGTATCGTAGCAGTGACAACGGTACCTTGTCGTAGAAGGCACATATATTACCCGCCATCCTGAAAACTTCTCTTCACTACCACTATTGTCCCTTTACCCCTCTAATCTTGCCGGCACTAACCCAAAAGACCCTCTCCATCAGACAATGCAGCCGAACTGTATCCACTTGCACTCAGCTCGCTATACCGGGCGATGCGCAGCCGCTGGCTAGGCGGGATGGTCTTATCCTCGAGGCCATGTGGAGCACCGCCACGCAGGACACCTACTCGCTTCATAGCAAGCAGCTAAAAATGATATCAGTACCTTTGCGGGTGCATTGGGACTAGTGAGGCCCACATTGTGCGCAGCGTTGCTATGATCGTATACTCCGCCGAAGAACGCAGTAGTAGCATCACGCCCGATGTGCTTCGTCAAAAGGTGCCGCCCGCCTGGATGTTCGTCAAGGAAGTCGGATACATCGTGGATGAAACCGGCGATACAGATCAAGGGACGTGTCTTGGCCTGGGCCTGGTCTATGCACAAGGGGGGTCAGGACAAACAGGCACCACCTTCACAGCCGGAGTCTCTTACAGCTCTCCCAGTTGATTATAGCAAGGTCGCTATTGTCGGAGGGCCAAGAAAGCTTCTCCTGGGTCTCACGCAGCCGCTTCAGCTGCATGGTAAGCTGGCCCTTGCGAACCTCGTTATCTGGGAACGTCTGAACGACAGTCAATTACAACATATCGCAAGTTCGAGCAACGAGAGTACCTTTAAGTGCGAAGCAAGTCCAAGTTGTTGGCAAACCCAAATGAACC
The DNA here is from genome assembly GCA_038094695.1 of Chiua aff. virens. Taxonomy (NCBI): domain Eukaryota; kingdom Fungi; phylum Basidiomycota; class Agaricomycetes; order Boletales; family Boletaceae; genus Chiua; species Chiua aff. virens. The sequence continues at coordinate 900 of JBBPUM010000174.1, forward strand.
ATTTAGTGGGATCATACTGATACCACTTGATGGCGTTGCGGTAGTCCATAGGAAATTGGTGGTGGAAGTTGTGGTAGCCCTCACCAATGGTGACGAGGGCAGTGACCAAATGATCACGAGGTGTATGTTTGTCGTCAAAGGGTGTCTCGCCCAGCCAGTGAGCGAGCGAGTTGACACAGAACGTAGACTGTGAACGACGCTCAGCAGACGCCCTTCCAAAGCGCTCAGGTACTCACATGATGTACGAAAACCAATCTCAACAAACCGGCATATACATAACCACCCATCCAGTCACCCCACCCGAGGCCTGCAACTAGAGTTGGAAAGAAGACGCCCATGATGAACACTAATTTGAGGTAGTGGCGGTGTTGCCACTTGACAATATCGTTCTTGGAAAGATCACTGACATCCGCGACACCGGGTTTACGGCGAGGCTTCAAGATCATCCAGCCAATGTGAGACCAGAGCAACCCCTTGTGGGCGTTATAAGGGTCGAGGTCGGTGTCGGTGTACCTGTGGTGAGCACGGTGGCCACGGGCCCACCATCTAATGGAACCCTCAACGGCACCAGCACCGAACATGGCGAGCGCGTATTGTAGCGGTCGGGACGCGTTATAGGAACGGTGAGCCCAAAGACGGTGGTAACCAGCCGTGATCCCTGGCAAGCCACATCAATGACCTTGATACGTACGCGAAAACGAGGAAAAAACGAGGACACACCAAGGCCAGTGATGTAGTAGTAAACAACAGCCCAAATAGCCGTCTCCCATCGGAGACGGGTGTAGCACGCCCCGATGAACCCCAACAAGGGGGTCAACCCGAGAATGCCGACGTGAAGCCAGTTGAGGTTCTGCAAAAGGTTCTCCCAAGTGACTGGGGGAAGCGGCTTTTGGTGCTTGAGCGTGTAGGACACGTAGTTGTCAGGAATGTTGGCGTCGGCGGGCGTGTGGTCCGGGTCTTCGACAAACTGCACAGCATCAGCGGACTTGGGTTTGAGAGTGATGGAAGGGGTGGCCGTCGCCATGTCTGGCGGGGATGAGCGTACAGGAGGAACCGACGACATGAGGGGAGGACAAGGAACGACGCGAAGCGTTTGCCCGGTTTTTATGGCGTTTGTAAATTCTTTGGGGTTGCCACCGCATCGGGGCGGAATTTATTATATTACGTTGACCTCCGCACATTTTTTTCTCAACACCCGCCACACCTTTGGCCAGGTACCAATAAGACCAGCTAACAGCGTGACGCGGCCAGCTAGACAAGCACCCATATTTGCGGGTTTTTGGAAGAGCAGCTTGCAAGCGGCACTCCGCAGGTGACAAAATTTTGTTGGGGAACAACACATTGCGCAGTACAAATTTATCCGTGATTTTCATCGTCGGGAATCGGGCGCCTCCGCAAGACTTTGAATTTATTCAGCGCTTGCTCGGGCGTCTACTATACTAAATACTAATATACTAATTTCATTTTTTCCAAAACATAAATTGTCGTCGAACAGCCGGCAAATGGCCTATGCTCGGATCAGCAACTGATCCGATCCTGGCACATCACCTACTCACCAAAAATCATCGCAGGTGCCCATCCTACCAAGACGAGTGCGATGTGCTGTGAACCGAATGGCGTTGGCGTCGGCCGACGATGCGCAACATCGATGATCGTCGATAACATCGAAAGACACTGGGTAACAAAAAACACTCTGCAACCAGGATCTTTACAGGAACGGACACAAGGACAGCCAGGCACAACTCACAGTTGGAACAAAATTAACCGCCAAATGGCTGTCGCAAGGTTAGTAGGTTTCGGAAGTGGTACTGACGTCGCTAACAATGACACATCAATCACAGAACCTCAACCATGTATAAAAAGGTGGCTCACAGGACATCATCATCTCCTGGAACTCTCTCCGTGGGTGGTACTCCTCCTCCTGCATGGCTGCCCATATTTCAGACCGCTTCCGAGGCAAGGACGGCATGTCCGGTGCTGCGGCGGCCTCCAAGTTCATCGACGCTCGTGTCGCGTGATCTGATGAGTGAACCGGGCTCGCAGGTCTCTCCGGCGCGGATACGATTCGTTCACTCGTCAGATCGTCCAACTGGTCGATTTCGCGATGCAATTCAACTATTCGACGAGCGGCAACGGCGGACAAGTAAAAGCAAGGGATCGCAAGGATAATCGGAAAGCCAGCATAGCCCAGGAAGCGGCCCCTGGATTTGATTTGATTTAATGCGTCGATATGAGAGGATCATCGCGGCACCGACTTACCATTCTGGGTGACTCGCGTCGCAATGGAGGTCATTCGTGGGTTGAATGGCATTTAGGCGAAGCAGTACCGGAACCGAGATGGACAGGCAAACGAGAGGGAACGCAACGATGGGAAAGTAATACATGTTCCTCCATGCGAGTATCGGTGATCGTGTCGTCGACGAAGGCCATAACACGGTACTAGACGTGGCGAACGACCACGCAGCACAGACGCCGGTGAGTGACCATGCAGAGTAATAAATTGCAAACGTCTGAACTACGTCACATGGTTCAATCGCCAACCCGAATAAATCGGCACACTCACAGATACAGAAGGGCCTTGGCATGTGATACGGATTCATGTCGTAAATCATCCCTACATAGGCGCGCAAGTGAGCGTTTCCTTGGATGATCATTTGGATATGCCGCACCGAGACAAAACACCCCTTGGAGCAGCGTCGCGAATGCGCCATACGACATCGGACCCCAGTAACTACCGATAGTCCTCGAGAAAGCAGAAAGGACGACCCAGGATATGATGATACCTGTCACGAGGTCAGTTCACGGCCGTCCTCCATCCACTTCTGATAAGCGCACTGTCTTACCTGTCGACGAGAGACAAAACCATGTGACCTTGAGTGCGAACGGCAGCATGGGTCGACAAAGTTGGTGCTAGCGGTAGAGATCGAAGAAAAACGAGTGCAAGGTCGACCACTGGAAGGGCAAAACAGCTTCCCGCCGTCACGGTAATCATCATCGCACTGCAATATGCAATGTTCCCATGCACACCTGTCTATTTTTTTTGTAATGTTTGCTCCCGGTAAAGTTATCTGGCGGTGGGACCTGATATTTATAACCACACAGCATTCGATCTGGCTCCTCGTCTCATGTACGTTGTTCATGTCGACTGGGTTTTAGCGTGTGGGGAAAGTGACGTTTAGGATGTCGTCCCAGTGGAGCTTCTCGTACGCCGGTTGAACAAAACCTTTGGAGACCATCATTCATCAGACATACATGATGCACTGCTCGTCTGTCTGCAGCTTTGTTTACACGCCAGGTCAGCATTCCTTATACTTGATCCGTCGGGTATGGCGTTCACACTGGATAGCTGGGACTATATTCCGATAAATTGGATCCGTTTATGGACCAGTCCCTCGCAGTGCAAGGCCCCCGGGGTGCACGGGAAAAATTCAAATGAATGAACACTGCCAGTGACGTTACCCGAGTAAGATAGCATGGAGCATAACGCGATCTCGGTGATCAATCAACAGCCTTTCCTGAGATCCATACCTTGCTCTGCTTGAATTGGTGTATTGTCGCAGGAGGCTCTCTCGGAAAATTCTCGTCTTCGGCAGAGCAAGAACTGAACATAGGGACAAATATCACACGGAAGAGAATGAAATTCATAGTTCAAGAATCCTGATTATGGCTATGCCAGGCCAACGAGATCTTGACATCGACGAGTGCCTTACCGATTCCAATCGCAAAATCAATTTCATCGTTGGAGAGAAGAACGGTAGAAGTCGGAGAATCGGGCGACATATGAAACGCAGGGATGATCCACAACCACCCAAGGGGCACCTGTAAACAACAAATGTCAGCAGTTTCGTGCAAGGACATCCAGCAAGTGGATAACCTCGCCGATGAATAGTTTGATACGAAGTTCGCGGTCCGCATCGAGAAGAGCATCCGACAGATCCTCCGGGTCATCTTCTTCCACCGGAAGCGACGTCAAGGTAGCACCCTCTGTTGTCGATGTGCCCTCTTGCGAATCTTTGACGTTTGATTCAGGTGCCGACACGCGAATCCATTCCCCTTCAGCTTCGCTCGTGGGACGCAGAACGTAAGTCACAACGGGCCGCCTCTAGAATCGATCCAGGTATTAATAGGGATCACACCACAAACTCGTAAAACATACACTGCCGTCTTCGTCGGTTGATTGAGCGTCTGACATGCACATCCGTGCAAAGCTACAAATCATCTTGGGCTTGTCCCATCGATCGTCCTGGAAAGGAGTGGGTTGAGCTGTACCACACAGATCCTGCGACTCATTTCCCCAACGTTGGAGCTCGTCGATAAGGAGATCATTATAGCGTGACAGAGATGCCCATAGTCTTCCTGACGTTGCTTCACCGGCGGCGCGGCCTTTTCCTGCATGTGTAATCATAACACTTGCTGCCTGGACAAGATGTGGTTGTATCTTAGACGGTTCACGCATGCGAACAGTGAGCTTGGTGAGTTTCACTTTCGTGGACTGAAGCGCTTCGTGGGCCAGATGCCCTGGATGGCCAGCCACTCGTCGTAATGATGGAGTTACCTTGCCCATGAGAACTTGAGACCAGTAAAAGAGCCATCGTTTTTGGCTTGGTATGCTGACGCCCATCTTAGGCTTCTTCGCGAGGGGTACGTCTGGGTGATGCCTCGAAGGGTGCAGGGAAGGTTTCATACGTCGGGACGTATGAAGATCAAGCACTTGCTCGAGGGTGTTCACCACCGGCTCGGAGGAAACTCGAGACAGGTCCGCGCCAGCAGGGACGAAAGCGGATTTCTGGTCGATCGTGGCGGGTATCACCGGCGACGTATCCGTTGTCGGTGTCTGCAGACCCTCCTTGTCACCGATCATGGACCATTGGCTGAAGCTTTCATGGAGGGAACGCGGAACGGTGGTCAAAGGAGGGGCATAACGTGAGAGCAAGTATGCGCAGGCTAGAGTGCCAGACCTCCCTTTTCCAGCTAGATTGCCAAATGCTCTCTCACCAGGAACGGAAGCGAGAGGAACAGACATGTACCTTTGCAATGAAGGACTGCCACACGCGAGTCCGAGCCAGATAGCCATGCATGTATTTCCCGTGTGACTAGGGAGAGATACAAGAATGGCGGGACGCTGTTTAAGGATGAGGACGCGGTGGAGAAGCCCCTGAGGAGACTGACTGATGATCCGGGAAAGGATATCTGCTAACGCGACCATCAAAGATGGTTTCCGGGTAGGCGTTTTCTCTGACGGGACAGAAATTGAAGACCCAAAAGTCGGAATGGTGCCGAGCGGATAAAAAGCGCTGGACGTCTGCACGGCGATTGCGGTAGATGCTCTCCACGCCTATGGCAGGGAAGCCCATGACGATGATCTTGTCTGTGACATAGACGAGGTCTTTTCGAGGAGTTCAGACAGATCTACGGGTGTAAGTAAGGGGGAGTACCTAGTTCGATGTGGAGGTCGTCGTCCCTGAACCGGGCCTTATGTCCTGATACGAGGCGTCTTAGATAGAGCGACATTGGTGTGATGACTAATCAACGGTATGTTGTTTTGCTCTACGCCAAAAAGACACTTGGAACATGAACACGACGTCGCCAACAAAACGTTCCGCGTCGCCCCCGCCCGACTCCCGCCCCGCAAAGCGCCTACTCACGTCCTCGCCAGAGGAGGGCGAGCTCGACGACCCCGGACCCTCCCCACAGCAACTCGGCCACCCACACTCATCGCCAGCATCCGCCGCCAAGTTCGAGTCGAAGATCAAGTTCCCGTTCAAGTTCAAGGACCCCCTTCAACCATCAGACTCGCGCTCGTCCGTCCGCTTCCCACCCGACGACAGAAAACCGCCACAGCACTATGACCGGGCGCCCGACGACGACCATCGCCTCGAAAAGCCCAAGTTTCGTGACCAGCGTCCCCACGACCCTTCTTCACGTCGCCGCACGGGAGACAGGTGGGTCCCCGACGAACGCGGCTGGGAGAGAGACCGTGAACGAGAGCGGTGGCCTCCATGGGACCCGCGCGACAGAGAATGGGACAGACACCCGTACGACAGCGGCCGCTCCTACCGGCCCCCGCCCCCGCACCCTCCGATGCCGCCACATCCTCCGCGTGGCGCGCGAGACCGATATCCAGAAAGACCCTTTGATATTCCCCGTGACCTCGCACGCACCCCGCCCCTCCCTCACCCTCATCACCCCCGTTCACCCCTCTCCCAACGCCACTCCCAGTCACGCTCCCCGTCACCGTCGTCCCCGAATCAACATCGCAAACACAGATTACCGGCCCGTCGATCACCCCAATCCGCATTCTCCCCGTTGTCGAGGGACAGTCGGTCGGACAGGATGCGCCCTGAACCCAGGGATCGCCACCAATGGTCGAGGAACGACACTTATTGGGGCGTGGATGCACCTCCCGATGCAAGCAGGACAGGTCGTCGAGGTGGCAGCCACGAGCTTTCGCATCAAGGTAGGTTCAGAATTTTGATACGCTCTCCTCAGTCTAACTAGTATCTCGCAGAGGTAGAATATCGGCCTGTCTCGCCGTCACCTGCGTCTCCTTGTCGCACCCCACCGCCGCCCCTTTCACCAGCACCACCAGCACCACCATCCGAGAGCATGGAGGAGTCCATGGAGGAGGTTTCGATGCAAGCCAAGGACGACACCTTACCCGAAGCTCATGCTGCAGTGTCTTTTGCTTTCAAACGTCCTAACGCGCCACGTGGCGACCATTCTCCATCACCGTTGCCTTTACCACCCGCCAGGGATGAAGACGTACAAAGGGCGCGGGAGAAACGGGCTGCGGTTGGCAATGTTGATCAGAGTGTTGCGCAAGGCGGTGAGGCTGGATCCTTTGCAGCCACAATGGGAAAGAAGAAACGCCCACCTATAGAGAGGTCACGTAAAGAGGAGATGGAAGCATACGGAAGAACGTTTGAGGGTTGTGGAAAGCAGTCGGATTATAACGCCACCACAAAGGTCGGGGAAGGGACGTTTGGGTACGTAATATTCTCAGTATGAAGCGATCTTTGCTTCTCACCCATTGCGTCCGCACTATCTAGTGAAGTTCACAAAGCAGTCCAAATCGCCACCGGACGAGCTGTGGCTCTGAAACGCATCCTCATGCACAACGAGAAAGAGGGCGTACCTGTGACCGCGCTTCGGGAAATCAAGATTCTGAAAGCTATGAAACATCCGTGCATTGTCGATATCGTCGATATGTTTGTGGTTCGGAGTAAGTTTACTTCCTTTGCGTTTCTGTGCTTATTTTGGTACTCATGTCAATAACGTTGTATAGGTAAAGGCAAAGAGTCTCCTCTTTCAGTGTACATGGTCTTTCCGTACATGGACCACGATCTTGCAGGATTGCTGGAGAACGAAAGAGTAAAGCTACAGCCTAGCCATATCAAGCTATACATGAAACAGCTCTTGGAAGGAACGGAGTATATGCACCGAGTGAGTACTTCGTCTTCGCGCTCTTTGAATTCTCTGATGAAATATGCGCATACACGCAGAACCACATTCTGCATCGTGATATGAAAGCTGCTAACTTGCTTATTTCCAATACCGGGTCGCTGCGTATAGCCGATTTCGGTCTTGCACGCGCATATGATCCCTCCATCGTTCTTCCTTCCACAGCTGGAGATTTACAAGGCAAGGGCGGTAAACACCCGGATGGGAAGGAGAAAAGATATACAAATTGTGTTGTGACGAGATGGTACAGGCCTCCTGAGCTACTCCTTGGAGCGAGGCAATATGGGGGCGAGGTCGACATATGGGGCATTGGGTGAGTCGTTGTCTGGTGTTTCATGATCGCAGCCATGGTCGTTACGCGGGGACGCTAAGCTTATCGATGTGTTTCCAGCTGCGTCCTAGGCGAGATGTTTATGCGAAAACCAATTCTTCCCGGGACATCTGATATTGATCAACTGGAGAAGATTTGGCAATTGTGCGGCACACCCAACCAACACACATGGCCCAACTTCGATGCCTTGCCTGGATGTGAGGGGGTGAAGCGGTTCCAAAATTACCCCAAGAAGTTGAAGTCTTCACTTGTCAGGTGAGTACTAGATGAGGTGTATTTTACGTTCACCGAACATACGTTTGACATTCCCCACCGCCGGTCGCACGCAGCATTAGCATCGGCCCTGAGACTTCCGACCTCCTAGATAAACTCCTTACGTGTAATCCGCGAGACAGAATCACGGCCTCTCAAGCGCTTGATCATGACTACTTTTGGACGGACCCGTTGCCTGCGGATCCCAAATCGTGAGTCGGTAATGCCAATCTACTTAGTCTAGACTGACGTGACTCGGATCGTTAGACTCCCTGTCTACGAAGCCTCACACGAATTTGACAAGCGAGGACGTCGGAACAACATGCCACAACAACAGCATCCGCCTCCTGATCACATACGCCCTTCGCTTCAGCATGGACAAGGATTTTATGGACATCCGCCACCTGGACAACACGGTCACGGAAGACCACGGCCTCCCCCGCCTGTCATGTTCACTGCATTAATGCAGCAAGCGCAAGGTGGACCACCCGGGACGAACGTTCCTATGGGGGGCGGATATGGTGCCCCACCGCCAGGACCATACGGACAATTCCCACCTGCAGGCATGCCGCCTATGAACGGGTATCCGCCTCCCCCGCCGCCACAGGGCTATCCACCGCCATTACCGCCGCCGCAAGGTCATCATGGCCATGGGTACGGCCATGGGCCTGGTGCACGACACTATCTGAATGACAGAGAAGGCGACAGGGGCAGGCCGCCGCCCGCGCACCCGTCGTTGCCGTTGCGGCCTATGGGGTTACCTCCGAAGCCGGCAGCGCCGTTGGGTGTTGGTGTTGGGGGTCGACCTGAGCGAGACAGGGAGGGAGAGAGAGATCGGGAACGAAGGAGGGAGAGGGAGCGGGGAAGGATGGATCGGGAGCGGGGGAGATATGGATCCTCAGTCGGAGGAGGGGATGGCGGAGGAAACGGGAGCGGGAGTGGGGGCTTGCCGTATTCATAGCAATGTGTGCGTCCGGTCTCTCCCTACTCGGGGCCACTGATCCCACTGTCAGCCTTTTTGTGCTGTTGCCCCTCCGTTGTCCTTTTATGGTTTGCATCAAACGCACGTCGTCGTTTTTCTCGCATTAGTTACACGCATACATTTATAGCTACAATCAATCAAGAAGATCAATTAGTGTTGGGTTATCATGTCATAGACTTGTGCATGGGATGTAGTAGAATTTCTAGATAGTAGGATGGGATAATGTTAGTAGAACTCATAACCGATACAGATTCTTGGTTGGGGTGCTCTGCTGTACGATATAGTGGTGTGTTGAGTGTATCAGTGCTACAGATAATCATCTTTTTTTCTCCTACTCGAACGTATCGAGCCTGGAGAGCCAATTCATAACCGGGAGGTTAGGCTTATGGTGGCAAAGTTAGGATACCATAAATCCATGTGGAACCTAAGACGACCCAACTTTGCCGGATTACGACTCCAACCCTAGTTTTGTTCACGAGGCGACAAAGTCCATTGGACTCGTGATGCATCTGGTAGAACGATGGTGACATGCGCCCAGTACGACCATCCTGGTGAGATTTCTATCCGAAGTACTGTAGGAGGTGCCAATCATGTCCGAGTCTGCGTACGACGTACTAAAATTTGACATGCGCCCAATATAACCGTTCTAGTGCCAGGCTTATCCACTGTTAGTAGAAGCGGCGACCATCTAGAGACACCAATATGGAAGGAAGAATTCACTTGCAAAATACCAAGTAATTTGGTGCCCACATCCTCAAGCCAGAACAGAGCTTTTCCAGTGCGGTCAACAATGTAGCAATGGCAGGATAAGTCCTGTCCTAATTGTAAGAAGAGTTCACATCTGGGAGGGACATGGATACTTCGGTCTTGCAATTTCTTCTTTGCGAGTTTGTGACAATCGAGAATTCGTTTGTCGGTCTCTATGTCATGGACATTCGACTAGGTAACGACAGAAAAATCGGATTCACTTTTCAACACGAAGTAGAAATATCTACCTGAATGCATGAAGTGCTGCCATGGTGAGGCCAATGAGGCACTTGATTCAGGTAGTGCATCAGTAGAGTCTAGATCAGCCCTCGAGAGACTGACCTGCCATGCGAAGCTGGGCCTCGCTCGATAATCCGAGGAAAATATTGCGTTCTAAAAGGATGATCAAGTCGCTCATCAATGGCTGCAAGTCGCCTGCCCACTGGGCTAACTGGTTATATCGTGAGACATTCTAATGCGTACAGGTTGCAGGAGTGAGGTCATGATTATGGTGCATCTTGAGAGGTGGGGTAATGGTGACATCGTGACAATCATAGGAGAATCCACGATCGCTGGCGGAGTAACAATGATGTTACAGTTTTGTGCGTAATAGCCTTCAAACGCAGCCTTTGGATGGATATTTGATCGTGGACACGAATTGACGTATAGCGATTCTTGCTGCCGCAATTAATCCTTAAAAATCGAGAAAACATCAAGACAATGCTGCGCTGCGATTGCATCATGCGATGGATGGCGCAGCTATCTCCGCAAAGAATTGCGTGAGTGTAAACGTGTACAAGACAAGTTGCGTACCGTGATGTAGGCTTCTCACCGAGAGTGCCCTGAGCTATGATACTAAGCCACCTAGCAGCGACTACCCCGCATGTCGTGGACCTGTAGCAAAAATACACGCACAAGAATGTTTACACGCAGCAGAGGTCCGGAGAAGTGAGGTCGGTACTGGAGGTCCATGACAAGAACGACCGTATTTGATGGTTTGACGAGTGTGCTCGTAAGCCGATATCTGGATGTGCTGGCACGCTGGCGAGCAAGAATTTGGAATTGATTTGGACGTTGCACAAACTGGAGACTTGTTCATATAGTAATGTAAGTGTGACGAAATCATCGCGGTCGGACTCCGAACTCCACAGCGTCAGTTTACATAGTATGTCGGACAGAGGCAAAGACCAGCTCAATGCTAGGGGAAAGGAGGTGCGCGATCTGAGTCAATACATATAGAAGCGACGCAGTAGCATACATAGTAGGCACATAAGGAAACACAGACGAAGGGCCAAGGAACTCGACCTCTCATGACGAATGCCGCCTGATTGCTGCTGTCAAGGGTGCTGGTAAGTAACAAAGGGAGAATTTTTGATTCACATACCAATGCAATCAATTATTAAGTTTGTCTGTTAAGATAAACGACCACCCTTAGTTTGCCACACATCCGAGAGCTCTTGGCTCGTGAACTTGATAATCTCTTCGCTCGAAGGTCGCAGATCCGGATTCATGGACCAACATTTTTCGATGAATTTCCATCTCGTCACCGTGACAGTTTCTTCGTTGGACCGATCGGGTCGCGCACCTTGCGAGATGGCGAGGATGACTTGTGCATCGCGCCGAAGGCGATGATAAGGAATATTCCCTGTCAGAATCTTCCCGTGGTTTTTTATTAGTCATCACCAAAAACAAAGGTTGAACACTCTGACAATCACCTGCAACATGATACTTCCAAATGAGTATACGTCACTACGCAGGGTCGGGTTTGTGATCATATGTAAGTCCAATAGTTCAGGGGCCATCCATCGCACGGTGCCCTTATTCCGACTCGTAACAAAGGTTGGTCTCTCTGTCAATGTCAGAAGTGTGGACAGTCCGAAATCACAAATACAGGCAGTCCCATCACCACGAACGAGTACGTTTGACTGCCCACGAGAATATTAACGGATAACAGAGATAATTGGAACGCCTACACCTGAGAGATCACCATGAACAACGTGGTGAGAATGCACTGACACCCGAAGAGTGCTTCTTGTGAGCAGGGTCAAACAACATTTATAAGCAAGCACGCACAGTACTGCAAACCCTGGGCCACACCGTCAACCTAGAAGTCTACACTTAGTCAACCTGGACCATGCTTACCACCGAATACTCACCAAGAGAAGCCTCTGTTCTGTTGACAAGTTTTCGTTTCTTTCAAGATATGATGTCAATGCACCATTTTCGATCCATGGAGTCACCATAGCGGGTAGTATGTCAGAATGCAATTTGGGGTCACGGACAGTCCCCAATAGCGGTAGAATGTTTGGATGGTTCAGTTGTAAAGATGCAATTATTTCTCTGCGGCATCCCTGTTCGCAATAAATAAACTGATATCAGGTTAAGCAGCCTGAGTCTCCTGCTGACTATTACGCACTTTAATTCTTTCATGCAACTCTATGTTGTGCTGCAGGTACACCCTATGTACCTTGATGGCAACCTAATGTATACTTAGCTTTCATTTAGCGGCATGAAAAAAGTGTATGCACATCAATCGATTTCGTCCTCATATCCAACTTGCCTCTATAGATATCTCCACAGCCCCCCGAAGCAAACGGAGAGGTACCGGATCTTGTAACATAGCCAGTCAGGTCATGAGGAAAGTTGAGCCGAATCTCTTCTAATGACACTCCTGCCTCAGTCACTCCATCGAGGGTCCTCATTGTGCTCGAAGGCTCGTGGGCATCGTCCAATTTCACGCTCCCACGTTCCTCTGCTGAATTCAAGTCTTGAGATGGGACATTGTAAGAAGACCAAGCCTTTCTTGATTCGCTTGCGTTTGGACTTTCAACAGTAAAATGTCCCATGGAAACGCGATAGGAAAGGCAGCTGCCCTCCTTTAGTATACTGCCTGGAAGAAGTATTTGCTGTAGTTCATCGGAACGAGCGCAGTGCTGGGAATTTAACATAAAAAATTCCCAGGTCGCTACAACTGGATGAGAAGTACCCATGTATCTTTTTTTCAAGAGGCGAAGCATACCTATATCGCCAGCAAGACGCGCTGATATACACAATCAATCAACGAAGAGCAAGTTCAAGTACCACATACCGGCAGAACAGATTATGCGTCCATCCATGGGTTGTCCTATGGTGTGGACGTGTTGTTTGATGAAATCCGAGGTTGCGAGGAGCTGACGTACCTCGCTTCCTCGAGAGTAGCCTCAGAAACTGCTTGCAAGTATCTGCACTGTAGGTAGATGCTGAGGACATTGACGTCAGTCTGTCTGATATAGGTGTGTAAGCCACCATAATGTGACCGAAAGGTTACAGTATCATATTTACCAGCTAGGGCGTTGTCAAGGATACCGCAGAGATCATTCACGAGGTGAGGAATCTCATCGGACTCGTAATGCATCGGATAAAACTCGACATGCATCCAATATAGCCGTTCTAGTGATAACTCTATCCGATTCACGTTCAATGATAAGAGGCAGCGACTGTGCCTATATTGATGGAACGTACCGATATGGAAGGAAGAAGTTGCTAGCGAGATACCAAGTGATTCGGCATTCACATCCTCAAGCCAGAACAAAGCTGTTCCAGTGTGGTCAACAAAGTAGTAGTTGCAAGACAGGCTGTCTCGTGCCAACTGCAAAAACAGTTCGCATCTGGGAGGGACACATATTTTTTTGTCTTCCAATTCCTTCTTTACAAGTTCGAGGTAGTCGAGAATCCGTCTCGCGGTCCCTGTGTCATGGACGTTCGACTCGGTAACAACGGAAAAATTGAATTCTCCGTTCAATACGAAATAGAGTTGCCCTTCTGGATGCATGAAGGGCCGCCACGGAGAGGCCGATGACACACTTGGTTCAGGAAACGAGTCAGTGGAATTCGAATTGGCTCTCGTGAGACTGACCTGCTGCGAGAGGCTGGACCCCTCCTGATGACTCGAGAATGGTGCGGGATTCTAAAAGAACGACAAAGTCAGTTGTCTACAGCTGCCAAGTAAACTGCTCACTGAGCTGACTGATCATGTCGGGAGATACTACGAGTCACAGAAGTCACAGGAACGAGCACATGGTCGTGGGCATTGAGAACATTGAGAACGTTGGGACCGACTTGCATGGTTTCATTGGTGAGGCCGGAGGGCGGGCTGACCAGATACTGCGAATTGGACTCGAATGTAGAAAGAGTGTGAGTGTAGTTTAGCTTGGGGTAGGTAAGAGAGGAAGTGCCTTAGCGAGGGTATAAGAGTCGGGACCATACGAGGGTCCTTTTATAACATTGTAGGTTGGTCATTCGCGGGCGCTCGTTAACATCCAACGACAGTAAGATATGAAGTGTTGACTCTCGGTACAGCAGCATCCTCAGAGTTTAGTCGGCATTTCCCGATATCTTTGAAGTAAATTTCAAATGTTCGAATTCGCTTATCTTCCGAAGTACACTTGCTGTCAATTAAAAGCAGCGGTCCGAACTTCGATTACGCAACTGTGTTGTCTGTTATTTGTTATTCATTTATTTATGTGTAGGTTTTGCGCAGGAAGCTGAACGGAGGAGCATGAAAGCCACACTCAACCAGCACAGGCTTAGATGGTAGGGAACCGACGGAAAAAGGGCGTAGGGTGGCAGCGACCTGCGGATATGATCTTGCGAGCAAGGTGACAGATAAACATAAACATATTAGGAGTATAGTATCAAGTTGCTATGGCAATCGACCGTATTCCCAATATGTTTGTAAGTATGTACCTATAGTTCCTTTGCCTGTTGGTGCGTATAAGGTTTGCAATCGAGTTAATCAAGTACTATTCAGTGAGAATCAAGTTGTGTGCATTGGTGTTCGAACTAGATTCCGCCCACAAAGCCTCCTTCGAGTACCGATCCTAGTAATGGTAATTTTAAGTAGGGCGCTACGACATGCTCATCTAGGAAGTTCGGATAAACATACGATGTCCACTATTAATTGGGTCGCGGCCCACTGCAACGCATATGTAGTCTAGTCAATTTTTGGTGAGTGGCCGCTTCACACGATAATGTGGCCTCCCGGGCCCGCATCTCAGATTTCGAAAAAAGATTTCAAGAAAAAGATTTTTTAAAAAGTCCTAATAGTAGTCTTATCAATCAGCCTCAATGATGGCCGGTCAGACCCGTCACCTACCTCAATGCATGACTACTTTAAACCTCATTGATAGTATTCCGCCAGAAACCTTACATACTTGACGCCAAATGTCGGCAAGACCTGCAGAAGCCCTGTCAAGCAAGGTGACCGGCATCCTTTAAGTCTGACTATCCTCGTCAGTGTCGTCAGAATGCATTCATCTATCTGTATGCCTCTATTTGTGTCTTCTTGCGATGGCCAGTTGATCGACGATCACTGGATGCAGATAGGGGTTATATACTGACGGTTTGAACTTGGGCACGACGTGACCCGCTTAGTTTGGCCTCAAAGGCTGGACGGGCCGGGCAGACTATAGCCTGAGGATTCTGCGTAGCCCAACAACGTTCGCACTTCCAAGGAGTACTTCAACCTTGGGTGCTGTACTCATCATGGCTGCTACTAGCAATTCGGGCAGTTTCGGAACATTCATGACGTTATTACAAGGTTATATAGCTTGAATGAATTGCATGACCTTGCCATCGTATGTGTGACTAAGACCACTGCTACCGCGCCTGTTAACAGGGAACTGGAATTGGTAGGGCTGTGCGCTTGAAAAATATGAGGTCCACTGCAGCACAGCCTGGACACGGCACCGCTATACTGCAGACCCCTCCATTATCCCCACCTTACCGAACCAATAACGCCGCATAATGTTCCCCGTATCAAAGTCCGCCCGTCCAATGAACTGCTCCCCGCGCACGAGCTGAGGCAGCCAATGAATATCATCGGCCCACATCTGGTCGTACGGAATATGCGGTAGGTCTGTCCGAGCCAGGGTGGTGCTACTGTCATTCGACATAGCGGCAGGCTCGGAGTGGCCCCGCGCATAGACGCTGTTGTCTGAGAGCGAGAACCAACTTGGGTTCATTTCGTCTGACCTGTGCGGTCCACATAAAGGAGTTCCAGTGGTGCAAATGTGAAGAGATACAGGGGGTGGAGAACGTGCCAAAAACTGTTTAGTGTCCCCGAGTCAGCTCAAAATGAGGGTACGCACTCGGTGGGAACACCCTCGTGCGTCCGAGCGGCGTAGATCCGAATATCAAACGCCGAGTCGATACCATCTACTACGAAGAACAGCGTTCCAGCGTGCTCAAGTGGTGCGTCGATTCCGGCTTCTTCCTGTACAAGGCGGTGTGTCATGACCAAGGTCCACATTGATGGGGATCAACACACATTGAACGATGATTGTAACCGTCGACGGGCGAGGAGAGGCGTACCTGGAGCTCTCGTCGAGCCGCTTGCAAGGGGGTCTCGCCTGGCTCGACCTTACCCCCGAAACCGTTGTACCTGTTGGTGTAATGTCATCCGTGTGTACTAGTATGGACGCCTCTTTACTGCAGCACGCCTGGCACACGTGGCACGAGGTCCCCGCCCTGCCGAAAAAGCGACTTAGACTTACAGACCAGCACCGAACCCACGTTTTTTGAATCCGAGCAGTAACTAGAGTGACCCCATCGCGGCACATTCAGAACAAATCGATCCGCGTGTTTGCTGGGCAGCATGCAGACGCACCTTGTTGTCCTCGATGATGAATGCGTTTGTGTACTGGCGCGTATGTTTGAATGGTTGCCATTCGCGCTCACACCCGCCCTGGGCGTACACGGTAGCAGTCACGTCGCCGACACCTGGGGGAATGTCCGAGTCGCTAACCATGTTGCGAAGAGTGCAGGGAGGAGGATAGTTGGTTGCCAGCAAAGTTCGCTCCACGCGTCATCGGATGGAAACCACGAGTCAGGGTATCAGTATCGTATATGTACATAATAAGGACGCATAAAAAGTCAGTTCTAAGTGTTCGTTGATATTACTTAGGTAACGCAGTTGTAAAGTTGTCTGGAAGAGAGAAACGTGTACACAGGGATCGCATGGCAGTGGGTTAGCCAATCCTCCTCCTTTCCTTCTGCAGGTTCACGATCATATCTACGACGCGGTCTCTGGCGTCCTCTAATGAGAAACCATCCGGATTCTGTTCTCCACTCTCTTCAAATACGTTTGATCCAAGAACCTGACGGAGGAGCAACATCACATCGGTCTCGGCCTCCTCCCCATTGGCTTTCGTTGACGAACTTGGCGGAGGCGACAAAGTAAATCGGCTCACAAACACTTGGTTATATAGAGCCGTCGCGCGAAGCAACGTAAGAACGTCTTTGTTGGCAGCATCTACCTCCAGGTCGTCGATGTCGATGCTGAACCATCTGTCCTGCCAAACTTTGGCGAATACATCAGATAACAAACCGATGTCGCCACCAAGAGTACGGCCATAAGAGAGCGTCGCGCTCCAAGCCTTGGAATTCTCTTTTGATGGGAATTCGGAGTCATTGTCTCGGCCCTCACAGACACGGTAGATAAACAAGGAAGACGCGTGCGAGTGCAGACGTTTGCGTAGCAGAGTGGACGCAAGTAAGGCGACGGGAGAGGAACCGGAGATGGATTTAATCGTTGTCAAGTATTCCACGGCTTCTTCGACTGTCAGAGAATCGAACACTAGGCGGTGGTACGCTGGTATTTCGACGGACTCTGCTAATTCGCTGGCACGGGTCCACCGGGATTGTGACTGGCTTCTGGCAAGAGGTAGAGATTGTGAAAGCAGCGCAAGCGTGCAGAGATCAGAGACCAGGGTCTCAGAGACTGCTTCGGTTCCAGCTGATGCAAAGCGGCGAGACAGATGGTTGTAGGCTTGCCAGCGTATCGACATCGAAGGTTTCTCAAATGACATAATGACGAGTTCTGCGAGTCGTGTCCACGCTCGTTGCTCGCGTCGCGTTTCAACTTTGTTGGGCGACCCGAGAACACCAATTGACCCACAAACCATGCCAATCCATCCGGTACTGACATTCAGGACGTTCAGCAGGTTACCAAACTCATCTGCAGCACCTCTAGACCTCAGCGCGTAAGATAGTGGATCTGATGCCTTCTTGGTGGCGCGCACGGTGAACTCGGTTGAGGATGAGTCAGGTTCGGAACCATCGTCGCTGGCATATGGAGAGCTAGGTGGCGTCGGAAGGTCTGTCGTGTCGCCTGAGGGGTTGGTATGTGCCTGATAAATAAGGGATGCGAATGGCATGAACTGCATGAGTCGCGATCGGTGAACTCTTTGTGGCACGGGGATCCATGGGATAACAATAGAGACAAAGACGGCCAGTGATGCAAGTAAGTGAATAACTTGCACAGCATCATTCCATGTCCAACCCGTCGCAGGTTGGAAGGATGGTGTGAAGGTGTTGGACAGGACAGAGCCCTGGTGAGTATGGTGATGTGAAACAGGCTGGGGCGTGGAGGTCCAAGGCGAACTGAAGAACGAGAAAAGCGTAAAGACGGCAAGAAGGTATTGTTGGGGTTGCGTGACTTGGGAAGCCGTGGGGGGAACTATGACCCCTTGTTGGCCAGGATTGGCAAGCAACACGGGCGGAGGTGCAGCGGGAGGGATCGCGGGGGCAACGTTGGGCTGTATTTTTCTCGGGCGACCTCGCTTACGCTTTTCGACGACACCCGGGGCAGCGGCGAGAACCTCACTGGGCGGAGGGGCAGGAATAGGCGCAGCGGGGGCGATCTTACGTTTCTCCTTCTTTGAAGCTTCGATTCTAGGTTTCTTCCTTGCACGTTCCGAAGCTTCGCCGTCGTCTTCGCCATCGCCATCGCCATCTTCATCGTCACTGGCATCTTCTGCGCCATCATTATCAATTTCATCCTTTTCAGGGCCTCCGAACTTCTTCATCCACTCAACCTCCCATTCAGTTAGAACGTTCTGTCCACCGGGAAATTCGCAAATTAGAGTTCGCAAACCGTCTTGTTCACGTTTTAGTCTCGCCTCTCGCCTCTTGAGGACACTGGAGAGGTGTAAGAGACATGCTCACGTCTGAGTTTCCGTTGGCTTACCGAATATATTCCACTGCTTTCCCGAGCACGTTTGCCTTGCTTCCCTTTCTTGCAACCTTGACGCCATCAATGTAACCACGTTCGTCTACTTTATATTCATCGTTCTTGCAGTTCTGGTCTAGTACGCGGAGAGCAGGAACAGCCGCTTTGAGACTTTGAATGCGAGCATTCAAATTAGTACGGTATCGCCGTTCGATGGTGGTATGGCTTGTCTTTGGACGGCCCGTCACCACGGTGTTTATGACATGCGTTTGAGGACCCTGAGTGATATGTGTAGGAGGAGACGGGTGAGTAGGCTGCTGTACAGCCAGCTGCGATTGGATAGGAACCACGAAAGGTACATTGGTCTGAGGAAAGAATGGAAGGACAGCATCTGCTGTATGCGTAAGCATCCAGTGCAGCCATATGGCGGAACGTGACAGACCTGGGGTGGACTTCTGGACTGCAGGTGCTGGCGGTGAGGCACGTGCACTGGAGGAACTGCCAGGACTGGAGGGACTGAACACCCCGGAAAGGCTTTCGTCTGCAGAGGCGGAGGCAGAGCTCAGCGTAGGGGATGAGAAAGAAAATTGCAAAGAGGGATTGAGCAAGTCTTGGGGTTGGAGGGGGACTGCTGGCACGGAGTGGACCGGCTCTTTTCTATCAAGAAAGAGTGCGTTTGGATCCACAAAAACAGAGAAAGATGGATCGTTCAAGTCGAGGTCCATCGGGAACGAAAAGCCAAACGGAGCGTCTGACTTGGTATCATGGGTGCTGTTGAGAAGCATGTAGAGCGGGTCGGATGGATCCAACATGAAATCGGGTGCTCCGTTGTCGGCGTTGTCTGTGTCGGCAGTGCTCATCGTCACGGATGGTGGTGGTAGAAGGACAAGAGAGGTTGTTAAGCGCGGCTTTGATATGGCACCACTTTGGACGAGTGGGACCACTTTGACCGATTTATCTATTTCCAAATATGGTATGTCATTTCCACACAACTCATTCAAATGTTTTCGGTGTGATTTCATTTCGTCACTTAACTTACACCATGAAATCAACAAGCCCAGACGTTGGTACGTGCTTGATCTGTACGTCTCCGAAGTCTGACCTGACCTGGCACAGATTTCAGTTACTTTGGCGGTGCCGAGTCTTTCTCTGAGGAGAAACGCTCCCCCAGACGCACCGTCGTATCCTCTCCCACCACCAGCGACAATGACAAAGCTTACCCAGGCCCGCCCCAGAACCCTGCCGATTTCCTCTGGCTCATGACGGAGGAGCCACACCGCTCACGGCGAATGGCAATCATGAAAGCGCATCCTGACGTGGTCAAACTCATGGGTCACGAACCCCTTACCAAATACGTCGTTCTGGTAGTTGTATCCCTACAACTTTATATCGCTGCTCAACTCCGGCACTCGCATCCACTTTCGTTTTGGTTCCTGTTCATTGCATACGCGGTCGGCGGCACCGCGAACCACAACCTTTTCCTCGCCATTCATGAGATTACCCATAACCTCGCTTTTAAAGGCATCGAGGCTAACAAAGCGTTGGCTGTCTTTGCTAATCTGCCTATCGGTATACCTTATTCTGCTAGTTTCAAGGTATGAGTTCTCCGTACACCGTATAGCGTGGTCGCTCACGCCGTTGCTGGAAGAGATATCACCTTGAGCATCATAAACACCTTGGTGAGGACGGTATAGATGTTGATCTTCCCACCCGCCTCGAGCTTTTCTGTCTCAACAACGTTCTCGGCAAGACATTTTTCGCGTGCGTGGCATCTTCCCTTGTCATACTGATCCCTCATCCTTCCCCAAGCACCTTCCAGATATTCTTTTATGCCTTGAGACCTGGCTTTGTCCGCACCCAGACATTAACTAAGTGGCACTTCATCAACCTGATCGTTCAGGTTGTATTTGATTACGTCCTGGTGCAAACATTTGGCCTTCGACCGCTGTTGTACCTCCTGTTCTCCAGTTTCTTTGCTGGTAGTCTACACCCATGCGCCGGTCATTTCATTGCAGAACACTATGTTTGGGACGGTCTCAACCAGGAAACTTATAGTTATTATGGTCCTTTGAATTTGCTTGCCTACAACGTGCGTTGGACTTCTTTGGAAACGTCCTGTTAACCAAGTTTTGATTTGTCAGGTGGGATATCATAACGAGCATCATGATTTCCCCTCCATTCCCTGGACCCGTCTTCCTGCTCTTCGTGCTCTCGCGCCCGAGTTTTATGATACGATTCCCTCACACCCGAGTTGGTCTATGGTCATCGTTAACTTCATTCGTGACCCCGAGGTCGGCATTTTTGCACGTGTAAAGAGACCCCAGAAGGGCACGCTACACAGTGGACAAGTAACCCCAAGCGGGAACTGTGGTGGGTCAGGGAAAGACTGAGGGGAATGCTACACGCGGACGGACTAGCGATAGGTCTACTAATGACGTCTTGTACATTCGGATCTGGTTTACTCAGATACGCATTTTTGGGATTCCCTTGGCCTGAGTTCGAATACGTCGATCGTAGGCATGCTGACAAGTACGCGTCGAGTCACGTTCGTTTTCTAACCAAAGAAGCTTTAAATTTCCATTGGAATGCTGACAGCCATTCAGGCATGTGTGCAGCCCCTGCATCTTTGAAAGCCTCGAAAACGCTGCTCCCCCTTTCTTTCTTCACTCTCATCGACTCCATCAGACGCAGCAACATGAACAATCTTCCACTTAAATCTGGACACGCTTTAGAGGCTCCAATGGCGCCAGTTACTGGAAAGCGTCACAACAGAGTCGACACGGACAAGTTCATCGAGCGTCCATATCTCCCCCGGGCGTCAGTCGCACCCAGCGCCGAGCATCCAGAAGGGAGTGTCCGCCACACCGAAAAATACCCTAAACACGTTAGCCTCGCCTCCTGCCATCATATCCTGTCCAGCATCACTGACGACAAGCCCCTCCAGTCTGTCCTGCAGCAACACTGCATGTACTGGGATTCCGATGGTGATGGTATCATCTGGCCGCTCGATACCTTCCGTGGGTTCCGCGGTCTCGGATTCAACTTTTTGTTCAGTATTCTTGGGGCGGTGGTGATTCATGCCGGCCTGTCTTTGCCAACCAGGTCAGTCTCTCCCTGACAGCGAGACGTACATGTTCATCCATGCGTGCGCTTGTTTGTTCTCCAGGCTCCATGTCAGCTATTTCCCAGACCCCTTCTTTCGCATCTATGTCTCGGTGATTCATGCGGACAAGCACGGATCTGATTCGGGCATCATCGACAACGAAGGTCGGTTCGTCCCATGCAAGTTCGAAGACATGTGGACCAGGGTCAGGGTCACATTCGAATTGGAATGCTGTCCGTTTGCTCACACAGCGACCTTGCTAGTACACGACGACATACCCAAGGGCAACGCCCCCCACGACGATGAGCCTCTACGAACTCTGGCAGTTCTTGCATGCGAACCGCGTCGCGATGGATCCGTTTGGATGGGTCGCAGGGTTCTTGGAGTGGATGACGATGTTTTTGCTGGTGCAGCAGGACGGGATGGTGGACAAGGAAGACGTGCGACGGGTGATTGACGGATCGCTGTTTTTCGAGGTGAGCCAAGCGCGCAAGACGATGGACGGGTGGAACAAGGGATGGGGTCTGGGCGGGGATGGGTTTATTGGTGGGGAGAAGTTGCTTCCATTTTCGCTCTGAAGTGGTGGTGCCCGACTCGTTGACTTGACTCGTATGGATCGGAATGTTGAGATGTAGCCGCAGAGGCAGAGTAGAACACGTCTGGGGGTCAGGCGCGGGGGGAGAAATTACAGACATGTCCATTATGATTGATGGAGGAAAAAAATAAATATTCAAGTTTTAAACTAAAAAAAAATGGCGCAGCACTGACATGCGCAACTTTCGGCCTGAGCGGTGCCATATGCCAGGGCCTCTCTTCGAACAGGTTCTGGGTCCCATCCCCTGCCCGGCTTTTCGGCGCGCGGCCGCGCCGAATCCCCGAAATCTCATTATCTATACCCAAATTCCTGACTTGAAGGAAACAAGGAAAAAGAATGCAAACGCAACTTGAGGCTAACACTCAATTAAGGCAGAGGCAAAGACATTCAAGCCCTATCATACATGCGACTAGTGCCCAGTAGGGTTGCGGCGAAGGTCCTGCCCAGACAAATTAGGGTCCCCTAGCTTCAAGTTACCATCCGTCCAGAGAGCTCTTGACATGTAAACTTGGCAATTTCTTCGCTCAACTTGAAAGGACGTTAATAAGGATCAACAGAGCAACATTCCTTGATGAATTTCCATCCAGTGCCACTGAGTGGTGTTCGTAACAGTTTCCTTCTTGGATCTATCAGGTCTCTCTCCTCTCAGAATGGCAAGGATGACTTGTATATCGCGCAAAGGTTGATAAGGATAAATATTGCCTATCAGAATCTCTGGGTGGCTTCAATTAGTCACCGCTATAGGTGAGGTATCTGTGACACTCACCAACAACATGATGCTCCCAAGTGAATACACGTCATGTGTTGTCGGGTTTGTGTGCGCAAGTATAATAGTTTAGGGGCTATACGTGCCCGTTCCGAGAGCTTATCACAATGTCTGATCTGCCTACTGCTGTCAATATTACTCAATAATGCAGATGACCCAATGTCACAGATACATCCCATCACTGCGAATGAGTACATTCGACTATCCATGGAAGGTTTGCTAGTGTATAATTCAAGGATTCATATCAAAGCACCTACGCCTGACTATGGACAACCTGGTGAACATGTACTGTCATGCTTCTCGTAAGAAAAGTTAAATGACATTGCGTAAACACGTACTACAGTACTCCAAGCCATGAGCTACACCATCAACCTGGAAAGCTAATGTCCAGTTTACCCCAGTTGTTTTCGAATGAATACTCGCATGAGACGGGTACTAGTGCGCACATGATCGATCAATTGCCCCTTCATGTTCAACTTGCCTCTATAGATATCCCCACAGCGTCCTGGTGCGAACAGAAATACGTCGGATTTTGTGATACAACCAGTGAGGTCATGGGAAATGTTTGATCCGATGAGTGCGTTCCATCAACACTACTGTCTGTCATTCCACTAACATCGGCAACAGTCTTTATCATCCTTGAAGATTGACTAATATAATTTTATTCTGCACTCGCGAGTCGCTAGGCTGGGTTCGAATCTTGATACTCGACATCAAAAAATATGTTCGTTGCAGCTCCTTGGAGCGAGCAGGCTGCCATATAAGAAATTCCCAGGCTGCTGCAGCTGAATGAGGCGGGAATGACGGTAATAGACATGGCTTCGTTGATGAGGACGGGTTGATCAAGAAACACTGTGCTTTGACCTGGATGTGACAGGTAAGGGCACGTATGGCAGAGAAGTTAGGGATGGGGAAGAGCGAGGACGGACCTGGGTATTGCACTGAGGCTCGTGGTCTTAGCGAGATCAAGATGTCGGAGTAAAGGAGTGTATCAATGAATGCGCTGAGAACACATCGTGAATGCTCACCTTCAACTGGCCTGAAGAGGATAGGAGAGACCGTGATCGGTGGTTCCTCTGCTGGCACTTGCATAATGGTGATGCTTGTAATATGCACGTAAGACGCGGCGGGGATGCAGGAAAGGCGTTCAAGCTCACACAGTAGAGAAGTGAGAAAGGTCAAGGAGAGAATAGGAAAAGTGAGGTCGATACTGGAGATCCATACTGAACGACCGCATTTAAATAGTTCGACAAAGTGCAATTGGGCCGCGACCCCTAGAGAAATGGTACAGCTTGCGAGCTCTGTCGTGAAGGTGACCGCGACTTTTGGTTCTGCGTGGCTTTGGTGTGAAAAAAAAAA